>VZTM01016924.1:425627-497483 GCA_013400555.1 Jacana jacana
ACTATCATGTCAAACCATGGCCTGGGAGACTTCTTGCAGGTTGCACGCAAAATCTTAAAATGGGAGACGTTATTCTACTGTTTGTGAGGTGTGAAAAGATAGGGATGACTCCTCTCATCATGGCTTTACTCTAAGTACCCAGGCTCCAAAGGCAAAGGCCATGAGGTATGGTGGATTTGGATTGCCTTGTAACAGATGAGCACAGGAGCAGGTTTAATGTTTTACAGGTACTCTGACAGAACTTTCTGTATCGTCCTTTTTAATCTTAGCTCTAGAAAACGTGATGTTTAGTGGATCATTTGCCTGTCAGGCTTGAGGCTATGGGAGAAAAGATCTCAGCAGTCAGAAACATAGAAATACATTTCATGTAGGACTAGCCATAGGTCCTGATGCAAAGTGTGATGTGATCGGTATTACTGTAGTCATGTGGTAAAAATGAGAGACCTTCTGATTGAGGTAGGCATAAAATTAAGGATAATTCCCATCCTGATGGCTGAAAAAATGTTGTGGTGCTTGTCCCTGTCTCATCCCCACTGATGATCCTCAACTGTTTCTGTGACAGAAATGCTCTTACAGCCTGAGTAAGCGCATCTGCCTTAAGGATGATCCTTGCCTCATCCATAAGCTGAAGCATTGACCACAAAATGATGCAGATACCTATTGCTGGCTCTTGGCATCACTGTCATGTTAGCGTTAGCTGATTGCGTCAGGCAAATGTTTTCAGGGAACTGAGACTTGTCTGGCTGTAGAGTTTGGTCTCCATGAGTGATCTCATGGTGTGGTCCTCCACAAGTGGAGTAACTATCTTAATGTTGGATAGGCTCCTCAATAATCCTTCCCAGCAGTGAACCTTAATATCCTGCTGAGAAAGAGCCGCCTCTCATCCTGCCCTGGCTTGTTCGTGCCTCATTTACCTCCATCTGCTTATCCTGTTAGAGCGTCTACAGTTTTTCTTGATAAATGTGGGTTCAGTGGGGAACTCGTAGGCCTGATGAAAGGTTGTGGGGACTGAATGGGTCATGATTGTTATGAATCACTTACTGTCTTATTGCTTATATTCAGCATTCAAAATCTTATGGGGGTCTGGAACAAGTTTTGAGCCGTGAAGACCAGCCTCTCGGAGCACCTTGTGTCTATCACAGCATCCTGTTTTGCTTGTTTACACCAGTCACTCTTACGTTTTAATAAATATTCTTGACAAATTGAACTAACAAGTTCTGGTATTTGGTTTGCTTTGCTGCTCCCTTATTGCTTTTAGGAATGAGGTATCACCAGCAATGATGCTGAAGAAACGTAATATCTAAATGATATTGGATCTCTGCTTGCCAGCTCAACTCCTGACAGCTCCTGAAGAGGTTTAGAATATTAAGCAAATGCAAATGCTTCTCCAGAGCAAATCCCTGCATTCTGCCTGCCACTGCTAGTGTTTGGCACTGATGGTTCTTCTGAGCTCCTTGAGTAAAATTTTGGGGTTTTTTTCTTCCCTGCTAAACTTAAAGGAGATGTAAGCTTNTTTCTTTTTTTCTTCCCTGCTAAACTTAAAGGAGATGTAAGCTTTCAGAAAAGAAGGTAAGGAAAGTTTCAGTTTTCTCCCTTTTCCATGAGAAAGGCAGTGAAATCTCAGTCATGAGGCGTTTTTACAGAAAACAAATAGAAAACTGTGCACTGAGTTATTTCTAAACAAGTGCTTTCTTTTTCAGTAGCAGCTCTTTAAAGTAGAGCATACAGTGTATATTTAGATGTGAAGAGAAAGATTGCGGGGGGGGAGATAATTTTAAAGTGCTGTTGAGAGACATTTTGAGATCACCTGGAGACTGGGAGCTTCCCTAAAGGAAGTTGCTCTCACTGAGAGGGAATCAGAAGTGCTCCGAAAACCTGAGCTGTCTGTAATCCCACTGCCAGGCCTGGAAACGTGTACCCCAAGCTGTAAGGACAGCCTGGTGACATGGGTTCCTTCCTGTTCAGGCATCTCCTCAGAGTAAGGAGGAAGAGGTTTGATGTAGTCTTTGTCAGTGCAAAATCTGCTGCTGCTTCAGTGTAGATTAGCTTCCACTGATGAGCTTTAAAGAGAGATCTGTTTACAAGAGATTCTAGATTCTGTTCATTAGCACGCTTTTGTTGGTGGGTTCTGGAGTTATCCAGGCCTTCGGCGGGGACCTTGTGTGCTTGACAACGGGCTAGGCACTGTACTCCTTGTAAGCCTTTTCATTCCAGTACAGCTGGTTCTGGAAGTTAATATATTGCTTCTGGTTACTGCTGAAGTTCCTACCCTGGCAGTAGTGGTGGTAGTTTCCCTTCAGCCATCTCATTCTTGCTTCAGCCTGGGTAAAGTGGCTTTTAGAATCTCACTCGATCCCTTTTTTCTGTTCTTTGGTGATTTCCTCCCAGTTTATCTGTGCAGTTCTCAGCACTCCAGCAGACAGTTTGCAAATGAGCAAGTTCTGCCCAAAATATTTGATGGAAAAAATGCAAGGAATAGGTGCTGGAGCACAGTGAAGCTTCAACCAAAGGCATCAAGAGGCATTTCTTTCCTTGCAAGCAGTGCTGAACGCTTTCACGTTTTCAGACCCTTTTTTGACCACTGTTAATATTGCAAAGCTCATCTCTTTTTGCCCCATTCTTTCTGGGGAGACAATTCTGCAAGGGATAGTACATTTAAGCTGCTTTACTCTCAATGTTTTGTTCCAGTTTGGGGGATGTTAACTAGTGTCTCCAATGCATTTAATGCTGAGTAGAGTTCCCCAGCTTTAGCGACAGGGTCCAGAGTTCTTTGTGAATTATATTTAGCGCTGATGGAGGCTGCTTTGTCAGCTGGTGTTGTTGCTTTGTAAAAACTGGCACCATTCAAATCTAAATAAATGCCACTGGGAAAGAAGGACCTTCCTTTTATAACTATTTTGATGTGTTTGACTTGGAAACATCCTTTGAGCTGTGGCCAGGGAGCAAATTGGCTGTCAGTGTTTCAGTCCCCTGTTGGAAGCACCTGTGCAGAGGCGAGCTGGTGCTGTGGGGCTCGGTGCCTGTTGTGCTGCAGGGATGTCAGAGCAAACAGCTGAGATGGTGTGAGCATCGCACAGGGTGGTTGGTACGGCTGCAGAAATTGCTCTTCATGGAGCTGATGGTTCTCCTAACCTTCATTCTGATCTGCTCTTGAATATGTTGGAGTTTGGAATTGCAGCTTCCCCTCTGCAGCTCCTTCCCTGTAGTTCAGGTTATGAGTGCTGTATTTTTGGAACCTCTGTCCACTGGAAAGAAATCATACTTTGGGGTACTAAATAGCCCTCCTGTGTTTGAGGCATGATGAGAATTGGGGGGGGGGGAAAGAATGTGTATCACTTAAGTGATGAATTCTGCTATCTCTGACCATCACCCTATTCGTGTCTGGAGTTAGGGGAGGAGGAAGCTGGCACTAACAGTGGGGCAAGTAAAGGAACAGAGTAGAGCATTGGCTCTGTGAGGTATTGGGGTGGGTGCATGTATCAATGTGTAAGAAGGGTAGAATGGCAGGCTCGGACAGGCTTGCTGCAGTGAGAACAGCATTGGGATCTGTGAAGTGTTCTTCTAGGTTGAAAGCAAGCCCGCCAGCAAGATGCTTTGAATATTTGATTGCTGTGCTGGCTGATACCAAACGTACCATCAAAGTTCACAACTGTTTTTCACTGCTGCTGGCTGCTCTGCCTTTATCCTTATAGGACATTTTCAGTTCTCAGTAAGAGAGCAAACAGCTATTTGAGCTATAAATTACTCCTATGTGGTTCTCCCATCTTGTTTATTTCAGACCATATTGTGAGCTTTGCAAACAAACCCCTATTCATCTAGCAATCAGTTGCACCTGGTTTGAATCAAGGTTACAGAATGACAGTCTGTTAGGACTGGCTACCTACTCTGGTTTTGCTGCCTTGGCTCCAGGTGGGTCAACAAGGGAAAAGCAAACTTAAAAACGTAAAAAAAAAACCACCCCCAAATCTAAAACTCCTTTGGAAAAAAAAAAAAACAAACTATAAAAGTTTTCAGAAAGTCTGTTTATTCAGAGCGGTGGAAGGTGGTTGCCTTTCAGAGAAGTGCGGAGTCTTAAGAATTAAATGCCATCAAGATCTTGGCTTTGACTGGGAGGGCCACATGTCTGACTGTGTCTTGTGAACAGGGCAGCATTCGGGGATGGCTGAGTGAGAAGTAATTTGATGCGACCCTTGGTGTGAGCCTGTCTGGTCCCTGACAGGCTGTTCAGCTTTCCTCTGCATCAGAAGGTGTCATGGAAGCTATTCAAAGTGGAGAGAAGTAAGGCAGAGAGATGGCAAATTGTTCATGCCCTGAGAGCAAGCTCTGATTTGGGGACAGCAGGAAGCCATCTGTTTTTCCTTGCCTGCTTTCTTAGCTGGGAGGCTTCCTAGTCCTGATTTCTTATGACGAAGAGATCACAGTGACAAGTAACCTGAGCAGAACTGAGCGCTTTGCTCTTCTGAAGTGGGCCTGAAGTCAAGGCTCCTGTTGGCAAAGTTTTCCCCTCTTGATGGGCGCCTTTGATGGCTGATTTACAGACAAAGGGGATCAGGATATTTCAAGCCTCTGATGGCTTGCAGACCTTAGGGACAGTAAGAGCTGTGGCTGGGACTGTGGTGTCTCCCCCGGGTAGCCAGGAGCTAACAGGAGTGCGTAGAGAGGACAGTGCCAGGTGGCACAGTAGTGAGAACGTGGGAGCTGTGGACCCATTCAGCAGTGGAAACGAAAAGCAGAATAGCACCTAGCATTTTGAGATAGTCGAATGCAAGAGTCCCTGGAGACAAGTGCTTCCTACTGTCAAAAAGAAAACGCTAAATACTGAAGCAGACTGATGCAGGACCTCCCTCTGAATCTGCCCGCACACAGATGCGTGCCAGCTCCTCGCTGCCAAGCACATACAGGCTTGGGCTGGGGGCAGGGGAGCTGCTGGGGAAGTGGTTGGTTGGAGAACAGAGTTCTTGACTCTGTGAAAGTGAAAGGAGTATTTGCCATCAAACTACTCTGGAGGGGAGCGAGGAGGAACAAGCAGGCTGTCAGAGGAGCTGGTCTCATTTGTTCCCAGGAGCTGGTCACGTGCAGGCTGTGACATCCCCAGTTGCTGTGGAGACGTTACAGCTCCCAAGCTGCTGCTGCGCTTGGGGATGCTGTGCTCAGGGTTGAGGCATGGATGTGGCAGAAGGGGAGGGCAGGGGAGAGACTGAGGGTTATCATCCAGGCAAGGCACATGCTGGAGAAAACTTGTGCCTTGGGGCATTTTCTTTAACCCTTTCATCTCACTGAGAGGTGCCTGTAACAGAAGAAGGATTTCCTGGGGTGTGTGTGGAAAGGCTGGGTGCTGTCTTTGTCCTTGCAGCCAACTGCGGCTCTGTCAGCTTGGCAGCGAAATGCTGGTACAAAAGAAGGTGGAGATGTGCTGCTCCTTGCTTTGCGGCAAGCTGTGGGCAGATCAGGATGCCTTTGACTCTGATGGTCCTTCTCGTCTGCTGGCTACTTTGTACAGCTCCTGCTTGTCCCAGAGGGTTCAGGGGCACAAATCGGAATGGTTCCTGGCAGGCAGGCAGAGCATTCCCATAGCATGCCTGGAATAGCCGATCCCAGCAATCAGGCCGCTGTGTGACAAGCATTGCTGTCTGGGGCAGGGGGCCAGCAAGGAGAACGCAGGTTGCATAAGGAAGGAATGTGCCAGAGAGGGGAGGGCTGCTGGGTTTGTTCCAACTGAAAATCTTACTACTTCACCCCCTACCCCCATTTTGGTTTTGCATTCCTCCTCCCAGAGTCTCATTTTGGTTTGGGGTGTGAATAGTCTGCTCGTTCGTGTATATGTTTTTGGGCCAATCTGTAAGGCATGTGGTGGGGGAGTCACCCTCCACCCTGCCTGGCTCGCATAAGCTTAGTGGGTCATGCCTTTGTTTTGTTGCTGGCTGGCTGAGAAATGAAGCCCTTGCTGCAGTAAGAGCTTCACCGGTCCACATCCTAAAGGCTCCCCCTCCCTGACATGTCCTACTTTGACTGTTCTCATCAGGTGCTCAAATGGGAGACTGGCATTTGAGTGCTGCAAGGCTTTCTGGGCAAGAGGCTGTACTGCAGCACAGTAGGTATCTTGTGTTGGCTTGTTAGACCCATAGCTACCACTGGCCTTTGGTCAGATAGATGTGGCTGTGCCTGGTCTATATCTGGACACTTTCCCCTTGAGGGTGGCGACTCCTGTTACTCCAGCTACAACTACATTAATACAACAAATAGCAGATGTGTTTGTGTCATCTGTAATGTGGAAAGTGTGGTCCTGACAGTCTGTCAAAGGAGCCTTTACTAGGAATCAGCTTTTTGTTATTTGCTAACTTTAGTCCTTAAAGCTAATAAAGCACCTTCCTGTTGCCTCAAAACTTCAAAAACTTTCAGGAAACCTAACCCATTGGTACCATATGGTCTTTCATTGATACTCACTTTAGTGTTAGGATGCTGTGTAATCCTGGTATTTTGGATGCTGGATTTGAAAGAAGCAAGCTGGGAGAGGTGTATTTAACTAGACTCATGTCTGTGCTTGGGCTTTGCAGGCAGTGTGGTGTGAACACATAGGTAGGTTTGTCTAACTCCTTTGCCCTCCATTGCCTGCTAAAGAGACAGACCTAATCCCTGCTTTGTCTATTTTTTTCCCCTCTAAGTCACCTTGTAAAGGGCTTTGAAAACATCAGAGTAAAGACTGAGAAGCCAAACGTATAGCAGTGTGTGCAAGAACTGAGACCTTGACTGAGGTCAACAAATGTGTGAAGAGAGCTGCTTCAGCTCTTGCTGAAACAACTTCTTAAAGCAGGAGAAAGCTGCTGTTTCTCAATAGCACAGTACCTGGAGGCAAGCAGTTGGTGACAGACAGACTGATTTCCTGCCAGTGTGACTTGGAATACACCAGGTCTCAGCTAGGTACTCAGAACATGGTGTGACACAACTGCCAGTTTGCACAAAAAGTTCTGCTTGGCTATCTGAAGAGTATGTGGAGCTGTGGAGATTTAACTTTAACCCCTGTGGGATTCACCAGCATTGCTGTGCCCCAGTAGTACCCCTTCCTTTCCAGACTACTGAAGTGTTAAGAGGTGAGATGTGCCAATGGAATATGTAAACTCTGTTTTGTGAGCTACAGTTATCTGACCTGCAGGGATCCTGATCTCTTTCTGCCTTGGGTGAAACCTCTAGAGCCATCCAGCAATGTTTTGACCCACTGAAATACAACATATCTCAGCATTTTCCAATTTACACGGTGGATTAGAGTATCTAAGCTTGGATGCAGTTTCATCTTCAGTCACATTAACTGCATGTTGCTCCTCAAATAGCAAATGTATCCATGCAGAATTCTGCGATGTTTTAAAAATGTTGTGGGTCTGCAAAATTTTGACACGTTCCCCCACCCCTGCTTTTTGCATGCTCAGTTTCACAGGATCATGGAATTGTCAGAGTTGGAAGGGGCCTCTAGAGATCATCTAGTCCAACTCCCCTGCCAAAGCAGGATTGCCCAGAGCACATCACTCAGGACTGCATCCTGGCGGGTCTTGAAGGTCTCCAGAGAAGGGGACTCCACAGCCTCCCTGGGCAGCCTGTTCCAGGGCTCTGGCACCCTCACCAGAAGGAAGCTTTTCCTCATATTGGAATGAAATTTCCTATGTTCCAGCTTGTGCCTGTTGCCCCTCATCCTGTCACTGGGAACCACTGAGAAGAGTCCAGCTTCATCCTCCTTCAGCCCACCCTGCAGATAGTTGTAAACATTAACAAAGTCTCCCCTCAGCCTTCTCTTCTCCAGGCTAACGACTCCCAGCTTTCTCAGCTTTTCCTCATAAGGGAGATGTTCCAATCCCTTGATCATCTTTGTTGCCCTACGCTGGAGACTCTCCAATAGTTCCCTGTCTCTCTTGAACTGGGGAGCCCAGAACTGGGTGCAGTATTCCAGTTGTGGCCTCACCAGTGCAGAGAGTAGAAGGGGAGAATGACTGGACACACTCTTCCCTATGCAGCCCAGGATTCCATTGGCCATCTTGGTGACAAGGGCACATTGCTGGCTCATGGATAGTTTACTATCAACCAGGACCCCCTGATCCTTCTCAGAATTGCTTTCCACCAGATCCGCTCCTAATCTGTATTGGTGCCTGGAATTCTTCCTCCCCAGGTGCAGGACTCTACACTTGCCCTTGTTGAATCTCATTAGGTTCTTCTCTGCCCAGCTCTCCAGCCTGTCCAGGTCACACTGGATGGCAGCACAGCCCTCTGGAGTGTCAGCCAGCCCTCCCAGTTCGGTATCATCAGTGAACTTGCTGAGGATACACTTGGTCCCCTCAGCCAAGTCATTGATGAATATGTTGAACAAGAGTTTGGAGAAGGTGTGTCAGCAATATATTTGAAGTGAGTAGGACAGTATTTTGCTTGTACAGGGATGGTGTCTGGCTGTGCATGTTTGTCACTGTGAGGTCCTGGGTAGAGCCTGTTGCATAAAACAAGCTGCCATCCTCTTACCTGTCTGAACAAGACCTGCTTGCTACAGCAGTTCTGTGGATCTTAGTCTCTAGAATCTTAAGAGCTTATTTCTCTGTAATAATGCTGGGAAGAGGATTTCAAGATCCTTGAGAATAAGAACAATGAAAATGCTTGTTTTGCAATTGTTCCTGGCTTCCTAAAGCTTATTTGAATGGATCTGTAACCAAAATAGCTGTGTGAAGGTTGCCATTTAGGTTGCTGCTAAGTGTGAACGAAGGAGAAGTAAGGAGAGACTAGTAGAGGACCATTATGTTTCTTTGCAAGTTGCTCAGGTTACGTTTGGCATGACAGAAATTGGGGCGCTTGACTTCTGTCTCCTCATTGATTTAGTTCCTGCTTTGGAGTTTGCCTGAGAATGGGACTGAGATTAGGTACTTTTGAGGAAATTAGCTCATAAGCTTTGGCTAGTGAAGAAGCACTCTTCCTGTGACTTCTACCATTGATCCATTTGCCCAGAGGCCCCACTGATCCTTCAGTGACATTAGAGGACAGCTCTTTTCCCCTGATTTCTCCCCAGGCTAACTCTCCTAGGCCAGCATAGGGCCTTGCTTTCAGTGTATGAGTGCAGCAATGAGTACATCCATGTGCTGTCTTTCCCTTCCTGGGCATAGGCGAAATGGGTGTCAGATGCTACTTGTGCAGTTGGCTGTTTGTGTGCTGCACACATTCATACCTTACTTCAGCAGTTGTCTCTGAAAAATGTTGTGCGGGGCTTCTTGCTCCAGCCTCTCCTGCACAGGCACCCCTGTACCTATGTGCAGAGTGGCTCTGTTTGTTTGGGGAAGTGTGTGTGTAGGTGGGTGTCTCCCTCCACTTCTCCTTCAAGTGGCTTGCAATTTATTTTGGGACTGACTTAGGTGTAGTGTCAGCTCGGAGCAAAACACTCCAAGTTGAGGTTGAAAGCATCGGGGTAGGAGGCCGCTTGCGGTGCTGAAATGCACAAATAACTTGGGTGAGGTGAAACAGCCTAGTGACTAAATGGGGACTAGTTCTTTCCTTATAGCCATTGGCTAATTGAGGCTTACAGACCTTGGAGGAGAGCACTGGCACTGGCATGAAATGTTTTCTCTAGGAACGATGTCTTTGCAGCTTTTAACCTGGACAAAGGGTATCTGTGTGGTGAGCTAGAGTCTTCCTGCCCCAGCTCCCGTCTTGCACTTGGAGTCCCCTATAGCTGTGGATGCATCTGTTATTATTCTTGACTTCTATGGGGCTTAATTAAAATACAGGTCTTTAATTTTTAATTTTTCCTTCCTGTTGATTTGACTGACTCTGCGTGAGCAAGGTCTCAGTGCAATTACTGTGCTCCCTGTGGAGACACAGACATTTAATTCTGTGAGGCAGACTCGTTCTTGGAGGGAGTTTATTTTCCTGATTTTCCTACTCGGAGGGATGCAAAAGCAAAACATCCAGTGAGTAAAGAATGCGACACTTGATTTGGTTGTTCTGTTTGCTGGCTCTCGGTTACCAAAATGTTATGTTCTTTCCAGATAATGCCTCCCTGAGCGAAGAGCTCGTGACGAAGCTGTTCAGCACAACCTGCATTAGCAGGGCAAGTCAAAACCATTGGGCCAGGGCCAGGTTTCCTCTTTAAAACGGTGTTCTTGCAGCAGTGATGTAAAAAGATGAAGAGTTTTATTCTTGTGGAACGCATTAAGCTGGTTCATGATTTGTTAACCTGAGAACAAGGTCAGGCACGAACCTTGTGCCTCCTGGATGTGAGGGGGATGTGTGTGACTGGAGGGGGCGTGAGCTCCTCTGCAGGCACTGTCTGCTGCTGTGTGGGACCCAGCTGTGCTCCTAGCAGGGAGATCTACTATGAACCTTCAAAAAAGGGGTGGAAATCTTGGTGCTCAGATTTCTGTTGCCAGTGTTTAATGCTGGTTTGGCTAACACAGTGCTTTTGCTAGCTTGACTCCCATAGGTTGATGCTGAAACATGCAAAGAAAGCATTTGCTTGCACCTCCTGTATTGTGGTCCCAGGCTTTTTATAGACCACTCGAAATACTTCAGGCTCTTTCAGCTCCAGACTTGAGCTGTGTTCACAGAGATCAAATATGTATGTACGTGAAACTTCCAAATTAACAGGCTCATTGATAGAAATGTTTTGTAAGACCGATCTCCTCCCCTGAGACTTGATGGAAGTACAACAAAAGCCAGGCGAAAAATAGGTGTTTGGAAGGAGGTGCTGCCGTTATCAGAGGCTGTTGTTACAGCAGAGAAATCCTTGCCATACCTGTGGGTGTGAGTGGTTAAGGATTCCTGTGTTGGTAGCTGGGGCACCACTCTGGCTCTGGATGCAGTGACATGCTGGAATATGCCTTTTCATAATTACTTGAGTAAGGTACGGTCCCTTTCTGCCACGTATTCTGGAGGTTGGTTTGATTTCTAATCTGCAGACTTTAGAAGATGCAGAACAATAAGTGTGTTGAGGGTAAGAGTGGTTGGGTGGGACTTAAACTCTGATTTATTTCCCCTCCCCCCCGGTGGAGAATATAAACGTTTCATTGTTGTTTGTGTGAAGTGCCTATTAGTACCAGCAGCCCAGCAATGGAGGGTAAAGAAAGCAGATGCATCCCCTGGCTTTTTTAACTGCTTTTGTTTTTCTGATCGCTGTAAAAGAGGCTTTTACTTTTTTTTTGAATTTTTTTTTCCAAGCAGCAAGTGCTCCACAGGGCTTGATCAAAGCTCATAAATGATGAATTGAAGGAATGCCCGGCAGAGAACAGAACGCCTTCCTTGTGCTCCGCTGTGTGCGCTGAGAACACCATTGTTTCTTCACGTACCTTTTTCATCCTCGAGCTCGGGCCGGAGAGAAAAGGCCTTTGTTCCTTGCCTGTCAGCCGAGACAATGCCAGTGTGTTGTCCTACCTCTGCTCTCAGCACCTGACCGGCCTGAGCTCTGTGGTTTTGGCAAGCCCAGTGCCATTGTCCTCCAGCTACAGCTTTACAAAGAAAACAAACGGCACCACAGCCTTCTTCATCCAGACCCTGGCCTGGCTCCTTCACAGCAGTGGCCTTGTGTGCCTGTGCTTGCTGCTTGGTTCAAGATGCACAGGGAAACAGGGTGGCCTCTCTTGCGCTCTGGGTTGAAGGATGCAGCCTCAGCTGACTTCCAATGCACAGGGAACCCTCTGGCCTGTGCTCTCCCGCTTCCCCAGGCGCCTGCTCTGCACAGGGGGAGGCTTACCCCCAAGGTGAAAGCATGCTTGGTTCCCCCTCTGCCACCTCGGCAGCAGCTGCAACGGTTCGGTCTACTTCTGCTGTCCTTCCTCCGGCACGCAGTGCCTCCAGGTTCGCCTTCTCTGTCATCTCTCAATGACACTGCACAGCTGCTGGTGGTGTGACAGGGAAACTGAGGCCTGGGCAGGCCCATATTTTCACCTTCCTTGTAATTTCTATAGTATCTCTGGCTGTGCTGTCTTCTGATGCAGAACTCTGCAGAGGAGAGAGCTTTTAGTTCTCTCTTGTGTTTTTTGGGGGCTGATAACATTTGCAAATGAGCAGGGAGAGCAAATAGTGTGGGCTGGGGTGGAGAATAGGCTGGCCAAGGGCATGTTTGGAGAGCTGCTTGAGTGAAGACCACAAGAGCTAAGATGGACTCTTCCCTGTTCCTAGCTTCACGCAAGAGGGCAGAGTCAGGCAGAGCCAGAGGCATTCCTGCTTCAACATCTGCCATTGCTCCTACTGGGAAGAGCCTTTAGCTGCATCTCTCCTTCAGTTTGGCACCCAGGCTGCTGTGTCTGCCTTCAGGCACTGCAGCTAAGCAATGTTTCAGCTTCCCACTGTGATGAAGAAGGTGGTGGAGGTGCAAGTTGCCCCAGCAGCGGTGGCTTGTTGGGTTCCTGGCACCATTGTGGAGTCCTGTAGTTTAAGTGCAGGCTTCAGTCAGTAGCACTTGTGGTGCTGCTTCCTGAGCATTCAACAAACTCCAGCGTCGTCTCCTCTTCTCTTCCTGTCTATTACTGGACTTGGCCCTTTTGTGAACAGTTACACTTTATTTGGAAGAAAGAGTTCTGCGTCGGGTTTCAGAGGGGCTATGCTGAGGCTTGCTAACATCCCATGGCAGAAGCCAAAGCTGCCCATGCCGTATGGTAGGGACCTGACACAAAGGCACTGCTGGCTCCTGGCCAGAGTGACGGATGATGTCTAGTCACTAGAGCCCAGCTTTCCCTGGCCCCTGCTTTCCTCAAGCTAAGCTGCCTTTGCTTCAGGTTTATCTTTCCTTAAAGTTTGTTTCTGGGCATGCTTTCTTAATTACACCAGCTGGTGATAACTTTTGTGAAATTGTGACAGTGTCTCATTACCTCAGAGCCTTAACTCTCTGTGCTGGAAGGCAGAAGTGCAAACAGCTTTAACCAGAACAATGTAGCATTGCCTGGGTAAAGAATGTGATTTACTTGCATATGTGTGGCATGTGAACACCAGGGCCAGAGGGCACTGCTTGAGTCCTCTCTTTTTTTCTTCTTTTTTCCCCCCTTTCCCATTAGAGATGCCTGAGCCACTTGCACTTTTGTTTGGGGGTGAGGAGGAGAATGCGTGGGTTGACAAGAGGAGGTGGGAGTGAGATCTTTGGGAGCCAGGAGTCTGAAAATGAAAAAGCCAACAATCTAGGAAAGCTTTGTAGGCGAGCTTAAAATTAGACTGACCCAGTGCTTTTATATTGCTGGAATTTAATTTCTCTGACCCTAAAGCTTTTGGTCTGACTCAGAGCAAGAGTTCCCAGGCTGTGATGGGTAGAAGTGCTGTGAGGCACTCTCATGTGGCTATGGGTCTGTAGCAAGCAGAGAGTGTCGCTCCTGTCCACCTCCTTGTATTTGTGAAAGTTTGCAGAAGTTCAGTCTGAAAAGCCAGGGAAGACTCACTTATTTCTGCTGTCGTTATGCTTGTATGAGTGTGTGGTTTAAGCCCGGAGCCTGCCCACCCTCAAACTGGGATGCTGCTGTCTAAAAGCTGTTCAGAGCTTTTCCTTTTTCAGGCATGATTGTAACTGTTTCTCTTCTGTTCCTGTTTGCAGGTTGTGCAGCTTGACATTAAAGAAACTGGTAGTCTTAAAGGAATTGGATAAGGAGCTTATTTCTGGGGTCATTGCTGTCAAAATGCAGGTAATTGCTGCTCAGTTCTAAGAATTAAATGTGTTGCTTGGAGAAATAATACTGGCAGATGCCTCAACTGAGCTTCACCTCCATGTTAGGGTCCATTGCAGCCACGGGTTTCTTCTCAAGTATATGAGAGCATTCTGGGCTTCTGTAGAGTCTCTTATAATCTTTCCCCCACGTTCCTATTGAATTTCACCGTTGTAAGCAAAGGGTGTTGTTCACCTGGGGGCTCAGCACGAGCTTAGATAAAATGTAAAAAATGTCCCTTATAGATCATATGCTGTCACCTCTTCCACCAGAGCTGCCACTAAATCTGAGCCTGTTCTCTGCTTAACATGCTTTGGGTCACTTTAGGGCTGAACATCTTGGTAACTTGGTCCTGATTTGCGGGGTCTGGAGACTGGGCCTTCCTCTGCTGATGGGCAGTTCTGCTGTCAGTAGTACAAGTCATTTTGTAGCCAGGCACTTGTCAGAGGATTTGTAGGATGCATGGACATTTTAATTTGTTTCTATAAGTTACCTAAGATATTTATCCTAGGTAAATAACCAACTTTACAGCATATCTTTGTGCCATTTAATTAGGTGCCTACATGTAAGTCACAGTGCCTGGAGGCAGGCTAGGAAGGAAGGGGTCTCAGTTCCACAGTGCGTCACAGCATCAATTCGGCTCACGTGCTCCCATCGCTGCAAATACTGAAGTGCTTAGTGAGTTAAAGCCTAGCAGACCTATAAGTAGAAAAATGTCATTAACCATGCTGAAAAGCTGCTGCTTTTCAAATAAAGAGCCAGAAAAACCCCTGCAGAGGGCTGATTGTGTCAAAACACACAAAGTCTACCTTGGAAACTGAAATCATGAAGGCTCTGTGACACAAGAACACGCAGCTGAGGATTTAACCAGCATCTTTCATGTTTCTGAACAGTCCAGCTGGGGTGAAAATGTGTCTCTCTGTTGGAGAGGGTTCACACACCCACAGCAGGGAGCAGAAAGGTAGGGAATCGCAGACTTGGATTCATGGGAACCTTGGAAGAAGCACGGTTGTGGGTTCTCAGGCTGTCAGATACTGCTTATCAGGGCTGAAAGCTTTCCATATGTTTGTACTCCTAGATAGTGAATGTGTCACTGTAAGGGCCTGAGGCTTGTCAGTGAGTGATCTATGTGTAAATCGTGTCAGATTGGGTTGGAGAATTCAGTAGCTTTTACTAGAGCAAAATCTTTTCCTGTCCAGGTTACTGCTGACTGCTTACACTTTTTATGGGTGAAAAAGTAGGAAATACTGCCCCAGGCCTGCAAGTTCAGAGGAAATTTTAACATATGGGACTTTTTTGTCTATTTTGAGTATGTGTTGTGATCTGCCTTGCCACAGTCAGTCAGACACTGGACCTGAACACTTCTGCAGTCATTTCTATGCTGAGTCAGATATCTGTAGAAATGGAAGGCAGAAGAACTTGCCCTGTTTGGGGTGCTCATCTGCCAAGTCCCAGGCTGCAGCTCCCACCTCTCTTTTGCCTTTGATCTGGCCTTCCAGTTGACCTAGAGGTGACAGTGGCTGGAATGACTGCTGTCCCAGAGGGTGCCTCACCTAGGGTGTCCCTTGTGCTGAAGCAGCACCCATATTTCTTTGCGATGCGTTGTTTAACGGTGGGTCAGTAGCACTGCAACTGTCTCAGGCACAGACAGATTTGAAGCCCTCTTATTAAAAGACCCTTTATAGCTTTCAGGTTTTGATGCTGCTGACAAGCTCTTTCAGGGACGCTTAATTTGCCAGCACTCAGGTTTCTGCCATGGCTATTGTTTGAGGCTGGTGGTACTGGATCATCAAATACACAATCTCTTGTCAAATGACTCACTGCCTTTGTATGGGGAATTAGGAGAGAGGTGTCAGGCACTGGAGCCTTTCCAGAGCAGATGACTGAATTCAGACCTAATGAGAGCACCTTACCTGCATTTCCCCTGTCTCCTTGCAGGCTCCTGAACAGTGATGTTCAAAGACTCGTCAACTGTATTTCCTGAGCTGTTGCTCTGTTTATCTGCTGTGGTCTTTTAAAAGCAGCTATATTTGGTCTTTCACTCGATTTTGAGTTGCATAACAAGTAAAGCGAGATAGCTGCTCTTAGGAGCTTTATACCAACAGAACAGATGCTGCTGTTGCCAGCGGTGAGGCTAGCTGTGCTTTACTTCCATGTGTGCTACTTTTCCTGGGGGGAGCCCTTTGGTTTCTCACCCTGCTCTGCTATCTGTCTTCTGATCTGCTGGAGTTTATGCACCTTGGCTTTTCCACAGAGGAGCCTGCACTGTGTTTTGCAGGAGCTGAGGCACCGCTGCAGATCACAGTATTCTCTCTGGCTGCCTGAGCGATGTGCTTGGGGAGGAAGGGATGTAAACAAGCCTCTGCTTCTCTCTCATCTCAGGATGCTATTTGAGGCTGATATGGACAGAGCAGATTTTCCTTTGCATGTAGCTGGGAGGGGTTTACTCCCCCCAGTCTGTCTCTAATTTCCCAGATGCTGCTTTTTTGAGAGCTGCAGTTTGGTGCTTCTGGGAGATCAGCCCGTCTGGACAAAGACGGATCTGCAGCCTCAGCAGAACACTGAGCCCAGGACCGCTGAAGCTTGCCACTGTGTTTGAACAGTGCAGAAGGATTTGCTAGGCAGCAGGAAAGCACGATAGACTGCTAGTTTTCCCTGAAACATTCCCTGAACTGTAACGCTCACAGTAAATCGCCCAGTAGCTCGGTTAGTGCACAGCAGCCCAGACACAGTGTTGATTTGGAGTTGTCCTGTAATGCTGTCAGGTCTCCAGACTCCACTGTGATGCTTAGTAGATTTTTTTTCTTTTATAACCCCAACTACTCACCTTTGTTTACACAGATTAAAATCCCCCCCTGTCCCCAGGAAGGGGTGAGGGCACAAGAAGAAAAGACTCCATCGTGGCTAACGCTGAAGTCAAGCATCACTCTGCAGCCTCCAGACCCAGGAGACGATAAGCCTCCTACCCATTGGCTGGAGTGAAAATACGAGACTTGAACTTGAGGGGTGGGGGTTGACTCATAGCTGGGGTCTGGCAGAACAAAAGCTGCTTTGTTGCAGTTAGGGACAGTAAATATGCCCAAATCTTTATTAGTCAAATAACTCTCTTTCATCTCATTAATATTTCACAGAAGTGCAAGGTCAGATGCATCCGTTTACTTTCTCTGTGTAGTGCCTGACAATGTTTCCTGGTGTTCAGTAACTAGGACTGGAGTGGGATATAAGTGCTGGAATTCACCCGATGGACTTTGTTTCTGTACAGGGCTCCAAGCGCATCCTACGGTCTCACGAGATTGTATTGCCCCCGAGTGGACATGTGGAGACGGAGCTTGCGCTGACCTTCTCACTGCAGGTAAGGCGGTATGTGGCCTTGGGGCATGTGTGTTTGCTGCTCTTGTTGCTTTGCAGCCAGCAGAGGTGTGTTGTGGGTCTGAGGCGGAGATCCTTCTAGTGGTGCCAGAGATGCTTGTTCTTAAGGAAGTCCCAGCTATTTCTGAAGAGCTATCTGAGCTCTTTTGGCTTATCTCTGGGCAGTTACCTGTGGGGAATTTGTTCAAAAACGGCCTAGATGCTTCCAAGACCTGGAGAGGGGGAAGCCCGTTAGGAAAGCTGCTATATAAACCCTTAGAATTGTTTTTGGGACCAGCCCTGCATCATGGAAGGTGCATCTCAAATCCTGACTGGTCTAGGAGAAACAGGCAGGTTAGACACTTGAGTGTTCTCAGCTCAACAACACAAGTCTGTCTGAATTGCCTCTTGGCAGTAAGGACCTGGAGCAGGGTGCTAGATTGCAGTGTTACATCTTCCTTGTTGGGTAATCCTGTATTTGGAGCTCAGGAACATAAGGACTTGGCTGCAGTCTGTCCTCTTCATGTTACGGCTGTGGCAGGAACTGGAGCAGAGTGGGATGACTCTTTTTTGCCCTTTGTTGCCTACCTTATGAATGGGCACTGGAGAGTGGCAGTCATGGGGAAGTGGCATGGAGTATCAGCCTGAAAGCAGTAGTAGGAATGGGACAGGTGAACCTCTGATTTAGAGTTATGATGTGAGACAGACTATTTGTTACTCTGAGATCTGCGCAGACTCGAAGCAGATAAGATTTCATTGCAGACAAATGATAATCCTGTGACTGCCCAGGGAGATACACAGATGGCTGATGCTTCTGCTTCTGTCCTGATGCAGTTCACAGACTGGTTTAATTGCAGCATTGCATCCCCTCTTTTGTGAGCAGGAATAACTAAGTTGCATGCCTGGAATACCTCTGCTTGTGTCCTGGGGCTGCAGCTTTCCCATGGTTGGGAGCAGAGCTGTAAGATGAGCCAGGTCTCCCTCTGCCAGTACTGTGTCAGCAAGGAGCAAAGATTTCTGCAGATCTTTTTGGAATTAACTGGGAATATGTTTGGGTTTTTTTGGGGCTCAAAGCAGTGCTGCAGCAGGATGCAGAGCATTGCTGGCATCGATTTCCCCTGAGGGGGCTGGGAATTGAGCCAGAGTAGGGGACAGAAATGTTCATGACACTGAGCCTCCAGAAGAGGTGAGCAAGCTTAATGTAGAGGTGTGCTGCTGGTCTCTGACTCCAGGTAGGATTGGTGATCTTGGATGCAGTTAGGCCTGGGAAGCCTTCCTGAAATGACACAGCAGCATTTTTAAGACAGCTTTTATTGTTTCTTAATTGGACCACAGCTGGAGGTTAACTCCTAGCTAACAACTGTGGCTTAAGCCAGATACAGCCTGAATTTAGTGTCTGCGATATATTTGAGAGTGGTGATGGGCCACAAAGTAAAAGCATGTAGATGTCACAGCACAAGAAGGTCTCAGTGTCTTGCAGCAGCTGGTATCTCCATATCACGCTGTTAACTCTTCAAACAGTATGCCTTGCTTTGTGCTGGCTACCTGAACTGCAGCCCCTTGTCTCTTCACAGTTACCTCCTTCTCAGCTGCTTCTTGTCCTTTGCACAAAGCATTTCCTTGTCAGAGCTAAGCTGGAAAGGTGACGTTACAGGCTGGCATAACAGCAAGCAGCCCATTGTCTGGCAGGCCCCTGCTCAAACACAAGGGAGGAGTTTACTGTTGCTCTGTTACACAGCTGGGATAAGACTGGAGTTAGTGGTGGTGTGCCTGATCCTGTTTCACCTTGCTAGCTGGGGCTGGGCCAGTGGTAGCCAGCCCACTTCGTAGCAGGTGAGCTACCATCAACATTACTGTTGGAATGGCTGCGTCTTCGGACTCTCCATGGGTTTCTTTAAGGTCAGACTGGATGGGGCTTTGAGCAACCTGCTGTGGTGGGAGGTGTCCCGGCCCACGGCAGGGGGGTTAGAACTTGATGATCTTAAAGTCCCTTCCAACTCTAACCATTCTATGATTGTAAGCGCTGCATCACAGCTACCCAGAGAGTCTAATTCCTGTGCTTAATCTAATAAACCTTTCCATATGGAAGGAATTACATCACTGGAACTTCAGAAAGAGTGTCTTTGGCCTGACTTGCTGTTCTGGTGCATGTGATGGCTCCCTCTTCTCGCTCCTTGGAGGTGCCTTGAAGTGATGCTTCCTCAGAAAGTTGTGTTTTCGAATATTTTAAGCCAAGCTGTTTTCCTCCCCAGTCTCTGTTATGGACTGGCAATTACTGGAAAATTCTGGTTGAAACTGTTCTGTAGAGTTGATAAGCTATGGCTGGTGTTATAAATAGCTCGTCCGTTCTGTGAAAACGGCCTGGCTTTTCTTCTAGAGGCCCTTGCTTTTAAATGAGGAGCAGAGTGGCCTGAGTCACTCTACCTTTATTTTATCATCTCTGTAAATGCTCATCAGAGATGGCCAGGCAGCACACCTTTGAAAGACAGAAATTTGCACATGTATGGACTTGAGACATCCAGTTTAAGCCCTGAAAGCTTGTGCACGTGGAAATCAAGTTGGTCTGGGACCAAGTGTGACTATGGACTTTAGTTGCAGGCATGTGCTTAGGCAGCCTTGGTGTGGGTTCAAGTACCTGGAGCTGAGAGCAAGAAGTCCCTCTCCTTTGCTGCCCTTACCAACACGTGTAAGGGCCCCAGAGGTAGGGAGATGGTAGATTTGAATGCAAAAAGTGCCTCTGGCTTTTTGAGCCCCTCTTGCCCCTTCCCCACAGTAACATTTTCCATCTTTGGGTGTTGCACATCTGCAAAGTCCCAGGCTCTGTTTGGGGCTGGATGCAGGTGTGTTTTGAGATTGTCTTTTAATTACGTGGACTGCTGTTCCTCTCTTCTGCAGGGTCACTTCCTCGTGCAATGCACAGCAGATCTCACCCTTGCAGAGTGATCAGTTAATTAGTAGTCTGCTTGTTTGTGTGGCCACTGCTCCCAGCTCTCTGTGTAGCAGTCAGGCTTGCCCTGGACTGCAGATTAATATCTCAGGGTTTCTGGTGGCACTCAGCATTTGTATTTACCAAGCGTGTTGATAGGGAGGAAGTTATTTTCATGGTGTCCCAAGGAAAAAATCCAACCAAACGATGTAGTTCTTGCCTGATCTTCCCTGACAGTCTCTGCTTTTCTTCAGAGCCTCTCTGTTCTTGGGAAGTGTTTTGAGTGATAAGCAAACAAATATATTTTCTTGTATAGAACGTGTCTTGGATGGCTTTATGACTTTGCAGCGTAGCATGCAGTAGGATGGGATTTTTCTTAAGTAGTTAAAATAAAAACACTTAGAGCAATAGAGGTTTGATTGTGTTAAGACTGGAAAATGTTGACAGTTGCAGGAGCCACATGCGTGAAGGAGACAACAGCATCCCGGAGAGAATCATTGTGTGACCATGTAGGTCTCTGTGCTTTAGCAAAAGGCATCAACAAATCCTTGGCCTCTTCATGACCGTGTCTCTCTCCGCTCGCCATTCAGAGCACAATAGACTTTTAAATGTATGCAGTAGAGAGTCAAACACTGAGAAGTGTCCATGTACTGGAGGGAAGGATGAGTCCTGCTGAGAGTATGGGGGTCCCCAGCTGTCTCTGCCACTGCATGCTCTCTGTGCAGGGACAGCCCATGCCTTGGGCAGCACCTCTGGGGCTCCAGTTCTGGGCAGCCTCTGTTTAGCTGCTGGGGAAAGCATCTCCTGGAGGCTGCTCATCTCTCTGGAGCCAGGCTTGGGCTCAGTCCTTCCCAAACTGAACAGCTCCTCTGCATTCCAGATTGTGTTTTCAGTGTGCTTCACTGTGGTAGTGAAAGGCGAGAGCTGAGCTGTTTGGGCAGAGGGGAAGGCTTCCCTGGGGTAATGAAGGATTGTCCACTGAGTGTGAGTTACCTCTAGGCACTTCTCAAAGGCCTGGGTAAATCCCCAGGAATGGAGTTTACTTGTGAAGCGGGCAGCTTGGGATAATGTTGAGACATAATAAAGTTTTCCATTGTGTTTCCACCACAGTACCCTCACTTCTTGAAAAGAGAAGGCAACAAGCTTCAGATCATGCTGCAGCGGCGGAAGCGGTACAAGAACCGAACCATTTTAGGCTACAAGACTCTGGCTGTGGGGTCTATCAACATGGCTGAGGTGAGAAGCATTTGACATGACGTTTTCCCTTTTCTTTAAACCCAGTGTTGTCACTTAGCTTCTTGAGAAGTACCTGACAGGATTCCATGTAGCTGTCTTAATAACTGTAATCAGTATTCACAAAGCAAGATTGTAAACAGATTTTACTGAGTAATAATATTGTACATTTTCTGGATAATATCAGGAGAGCTAAGGTTTCATGAAGATTATTACCTTGTGAGGGGGTTTTTGTTGTTGTTGGGGGGGGGGGATATTTTTTTGGAATTAGGCAGTCTAGGCCATTTCACCTAAATACAATGCGGTAGGTCCCTGTTGTATTCAGGATGGTTGAGCATAAGTTTAAAACTAGTAAATATTCTTTTGTATCAAGTTTCCCGGATGGAACTGCAAAAGTTGCAGTGCATTCAGTTAAACTAATGCTTACATTTGTCTTGCATCAATCATAGATGTAAAATGGTTGGTTGTTTCATGTGTACAGAATGAGGCAGATAGGGTCACTCAGGCAAGCATTCCAAGCCTAAGAAATGCTCAAGTTAAAGCAAGGTTTGCTGTGCTTCTCTGTGCCACTGTATGAGAGTTCAAGATCAAGTAGTTTCTATCATTTTGCTTGAAATACCCTGTGCAATTCTTATTTCGTGGCTCTTGGTAATTTGGGTGGAGTTCTATTCCTGAGAAGCAAGTGATAAAATTTTCAGATTTATATCTGAAAATCAATGTTGGAATCAAGTATGAATAAATTATTCACTAGGGCTTTCTGAAGAGTTAGCTCCATACTTTCTTATCCCATGCCCTGTTTAACCTCTGCTGTTTCTGAGTATTTAGAGATGGGCTTAGCAATAGCAAATTCAGCTTAACCAGTATTTTTCGTCAGACTGCATTCTGTCAACAAATAATTTCCAAGAAAAATAAGCTAGTCTTATGCTGTGGTGAATTATCACTATATTAAACAATTCTAAAGATCACTCTTTGTGCATAGTTCAGCTTCCCTAAGACTTGAAGCAAATGGTGAACTCTGCATGTTGTAGCTACTGTTTTTTTTGTACTGTGTTTGGTTTGTTTAAGAACTGGAAATTAAATCCTGCTGTCAGGCAGAAAACATGTGGGCCCATTAAATAGGCCCATCAATGAACTTCTAAGTGTTGGGCATTTGCTGCTGCTGTGTGTGGTTTTTCTTAAGTCTTTTTGTAATGTCAGCTGACTGAGGTTAGAAGGTCAAAGATTTTCAAAGGTTCACAATGCTAGGAAATAATTGATCTCCAGCTCATCTGGAATATTTCTGAAATTGAAGACTTGAGGAAAACAAATTTTACAAGTGTCCCCCCACCCCCTGCAGTTAATATTATAATGACCCCTAAATAGCACTGAGGCATGTCTTAAAATTTATTTTAAAAAAATATATATTCTCTTAGCTGTTGAAATAAAACAATTAATTGGAGTTGTGAGTCTAAGCAGAGTTTAACAGCAGGGTGCCGCGGCCAGGAGCAGTGAAGCCAGATGCAATCCGGATGATTGGTAGATCAGCTTCAGCTTTATTCAGAAAGCTCTCCAACCAGAAAGCAGTACAATCCAGTCAGAAGGCAGAACCACATTTGAATCAAAGTCACAGGTCCTCATTCGCTAAGCACTACATTTCGGATAGGGAGAGGGAAATTGTCCACGAGCTTTTCACGCACAGAACCACGTTTGAATCAAAGTCACAGGTCCTCATTCGCTAAGCACTACATTCGGATAGGGAGAGGGAAATTGTCCACGAGCTTTTCATGCACTTTCCACTCGCCTAAAGTTTCCCCATCATTGGCTACAACCCTTGTCTCATTTGCTGCTTCCTACACCCAGTTTCACTTTCACTATACTTCGTTTCGCTTACTTCCACTCATTTGCATCTATGCTCTCCCATCAACCCCTCTTAAAGGGCCTGCTCTCAACAGCAGGGAAGCATGTGTTCCTCATAAGCTCAGGTCATTTTAAAGCCATGTGAGGAGCTGACAAAGCAGCTTGTTGTGTATTAGAAAGCTGAGGTGCAGCTGTGGGGAAGCACTTTCTGACTCCAGTGGGACAAGAGAAGAATGTAGGTCTTGGCTTCTGAGGACAGCCCTGTGAGTGACAAAGGACAGAGCAATCCATACCGAGATGTTCCTCTGCCTCCGCCATTGTCTAGTTTTTCTTGACCCACGGCTTCATTATCCTGGGGTGGGCAGCTCCTCTGAGAGTCAGGTGCCAGCTCTCTGGAGCACAGATTTTGCTTTAGGAAGCACTTTGCATATGTATTTCTCCAAGAATTTTTGCCTTTACTGGCTCTTCTGGAATTTAACACAAAATTAAGTTACTTAATTAGGTGTTCAGAAGGCTGGTAACTTGATAATTCAAATCAGTACTGTGCCATGAAAGCACATACATAGTAATGAGGTAGTCAAGTATTATGCTTCAAGGATGAGCTAATCAACTGTCAAGCTTGGAATGCTTTTTCTTTCCTTCCATAACTTCCATTAGCAGTCAAGTGAAATCTCAACTAGCACTGGGTGTTGCCTACAAGTGGCTTTTGCAGTTGCGGGGTGTTGCCTTTCTTCTGTACTTGGATATGTGGAGTAACCCTATTAACATAAATAACTCTTGTAATATGCAAATGGTGCAAGTTTAAGTACACTTAAATGCAAATTTTTATTGCTTAATTTCTGTCCCAGGTCATGCAGCACCCAACAGAAGGTGGCCAGGTTCTGAGCCTTTTCAGCAACATCAAAGAGGCTGCAGTGAAGGTAGCAGAAATCTGGATCTTCTCCTTGTCAAGTCAGCCAATTGACCATGAAGACAGCACTATGCAGGCCAGCCAGAAAATCAAGTCTACAGGTAAGAGTACAACCACATGGTCTGAGGACCAGTGTCTTCCTGAACTAGCTGGAGATCAAGCCCAGGTTGGGTTTGATGCTTCCTGGGACAAATAAGAACAGGTTTGCACAAGTTGCGGTGTCTGTAACTGTGAATACAAAGAAAACTCACTTTGCCAACCTGTGACTGTGTGAGCAGGGAGTGTCACAGAAATGGGGGACTGAATTGTCAAAGCTTCTCGTATCACACCAGACCTGAGCCATCCAGGGGGTTAGCTGTGTTCTTGCCGATGCTCTTCCAGCATTACTGGAGGGTGTGTTAAGAACCTGTAGCTTTTCACCTGGCTAACAGTGTTGTATTCAGGAGATTCTCATTTCAGCTACTCTTCCAACTTCTTTTTCCTTTAAGTTAGTTAGATTTATTGTAGAATAATTAGATAAGATCTGCAACATGTTTTTCTGTGAACCACGGCCTGGTTTAATGAGTGTAAATCTGTGGTGTTATGCACTATATAGGGAAGTTCATTGGGTTTCTACTTGTGACAGTCTTTTTATGTGATACCAGCCTTCTGCTCACTGCTAAGAAGAGTAACCAGTTGAAGGTAGCGTATGCAGGTGCTTGTGTATCATTGCCTGAAGCCAGGCAGCTCACCTGAACTGTTGTTTCAATAAAGGACTTAGACTCTCCCAGCATGTCTTACTTGCTCCTTTATGCCAGTTATGCCCACGTTAGTGAAAAAAGTAACTTCCCTTGTGGAGAAACCTCTCTACTTGCTCCTATCTACTAGATGGTTCTTTCCAGGGTAAAAGGGGATGGTGTTTTCAGAAGCCTTATTTGTGTGCTGGTCCTTCCTTACCATTAGATGTGGTTCTCCTTGTTCCTTATCTCTAGGTGGTTCCTATCTCACTGGTTGTAGCACAGATAGAACATAAACTAGCAGGCACCTCCTTGTGTGCCTTCCTTCTTGACTTGTGACTGTTAGTTGGCCTTCTCTGCTCCTGAGATGACACTGTCCCCTGACCTTAAAGGAGTTTCACAGGATCTCTCCCTTCTTTCCTTCCCTTTCAGACAACTATTCCGAGGAAGAGTACGAGAGCTTCTCTTCTGAGCAGGAGGCCAGTGATGATGCCGTACAGGGCCAGGTACTGTTTAGGGCATGGCTTATCCCTGTGAGACCTTCAGTAGAGTGTGTACATTCTCAGCTTGTGCTTGAAACTAAAAGCCTATTTCTTTAGCTATATCATGACAGTGTGAGACTGTCACCAAATGTTTAGCTGCAGTGGCAGAAGGTGTGCACAGTAGCCCATTTCTTCCATCATGCTGTGATTTATCTGTTCGTGTTTGTACTTGGGCTCCCTTTAAATGCTAAAACATTAGCATCGTTGTGTGTTTTTCTACTTTAATGGTCAAGGTATCAGTTGATTGCTTCTGTAATACTGATTGGATTCAGAGCCCAACTAGATCCCCAGCTGTAGTCTTTAGTCTTTAATACCTGCTGCAAAA
This sequence comes from Jacana jacana, assembly GCA_013400555.1. Taxonomy (NCBI): domain Eukaryota; kingdom Metazoa; phylum Chordata; class Aves; order Charadriiformes; family Jacanidae; genus Jacana; species Jacana jacana. The sequence continues at coordinate 451,107 of VZTM01016924.1, forward strand.
TAGGTCCTTACGGAGAAACCTCTGACTAGATGTGAGATGCTTTGGAGTTTGGGTCTTACTTGCCTCCAGACTGGCATCACCTGCTTTCCACCTTTTGGAATGTACTGAGAGAGGAACCCATGAAATGTGGGGCTGTGACTGTCCTTGTTCACTGCATGTAGAACTAGGGCTGTCCTGCTTCTCCAAGCTGTTATTCCTGGCTCTCTGCAGGCCTGATTCGCTTCCTTTTCCCTTCTGCCATCATAACTGCAATTAAGGCAGCTGAAAGCTGGGAAGATAGAGCAACAGATTCATCGTCCTAGAGGGAACATCTTTAGCACTTAAATTCTCATGTGTCCCCAAATGACAAAGGTAACGCAGGAATCCTCTTTCTGTTCAGGATTTGGATGATGATGAGTACGAGCTGGGGAAGCCCAAGAAGCAGCGGAGATCGATAGTAAGAACGACGTCCATAACCAGGGTCGGTGGAAATTAGTTTTACTAACACTGACGGGGTTTGGTCAGGATGCACAGTGCATGTGGCTTATGGGAGCAGCAGTACTAGACATGCTGGCCCAGCATGTGAAGAGCTACCTGAATCAGTCAGTTCAGGGGGTGGGACTGTCCTGGGTGTGTGTGTGTGTGCCATCTTGAGTGTGCTTTGGCTGCAAGGTTAAGGAGCTCTAAAATCATGTAAGTGTGTGAAATTCACCCCCATGAAGAAACCAGTGCAGGATCCATGCTCATGTATGTCTTGAAAGGAGCTTTAAGTGATGGGAAGCTCTTCTGTTTGTGCTGTGCATGGGAGAAGCCAGTGGGAAGGTGTCAAAACAAAGTAGTTCGGTCAGAGGCTGGAGCTTGACAGATAAACCTGAGGTGGTGTATGTGGTGTTAAGGCAAAAGAAGTGGCTGGATAATGAAGGCTTTGGCAAGTTGCATGCAGCTGTACACCCTCTGGTAGTAAGCATGTGTGTGCCTGCAAAGCTGCACTTCTGTGTGGAGCAGCAATTTGTGCTTGACCATGTAAGGCTGAGAGAGCTGGGTCTCTTTAGCTTGGAGAAGAGGAGGCTGAGGAGGGACCTTATATTTATGTTTATAAATATGTAAAGGGTGAGTGTAAGAAGGATGGAGCCAGGCTCTTCTCGGTGACATCCAATGATAGGACAAGGGGCAATGGGTGCAAGCTGGAACATAGGAGGTTCCACTTGAATATGAGGAAAAACTTCTTCACAGTGAGGGTGACTGAACAGTGGAACGGGCTGCCCAGGGAGGTTGTGGAGTCTCCCTCTCTGGAGGCATTCAAAACTCGCCTGGACATGTTCCTCTGTGATGTGCTCTAGGTGTTCCTGCTCTGGCAGGGGGATTGGACTAGATGATCTTTCAAGGTCCCTTCCAATCCCTGACATACTGTGGTTCTGTGACTCTGTGATAACGCAGCTTTCTGCTTACACAAGTGGTTATGCATGTCTGTAATAACAACAACTCAAAACCACTAGGATGGGCTAAGTTTTCTTTTTTGGACTTAGGAGTAAGTTTGGAGATTGTTTCACTTCCTGTGAGGCTATTTCTGAAATCCATGTTTGATAAGGTCTGAAATAAACCCCGTTTTCACCTGAATCTGCTACTAAAAAGACCATCTGTATGAGACCAGGAGCATGCTAGTTCATATTCTTGGTGTCCTTCATATTGTCTTCAGGTGTCAGTTACCAGCCAGGACAAAATATGCCACTTAGTTTTGAATGAGCAGCTTAGTTTTAGTAAGAATAATGTATTTCTAGCCTGGACTACTAAACTGATGCTGAATCTCCAGTTTGTGGAGCTAGTGCAAAACTGAGTTTGGTGCTGCCAGTTAACATCAGTCCAGCTCCAAACCCAGCAGGTTTCCTGTCTCCTGACTGTCAAACCATTCAGGCCAGCAAACAGCTCTTGTCACGTTACCGTAGCTACTGCACGCGGTGTGTCCTCCCTCCAAAGACACCCATGTGTCTTTGTGTTGATCCAAGGTGAGCTGTGTGATGGACAGTTTTGCTTGGCAGCCTGAGCCAGAGAACAAATCTCATTATTGTGAGAGTGTCTTCGCCTCACAAGTGCCTTAGGGACAGAAATAGGGCAATCTTTGGAGAGTCTTGTTTGAGATCTAGTGGATTTATTTCACCTGAACTTTAGCTGTTAGGAGTTGGTTGCAGCTTGCAGGATATGAGTTCAGAGGTTAAGGGCTAGGATTGGAGGTGTGGGGCAGTGTGAAGTGTCTGAGGGTAGAGTGGGAACAGGCAGTTGTACTTCAAGAAGAACTCATGTGAGATACAGGAGAGCCAGCAAATGAGCAACTTTTTTCCCCCAGGTGGTCTGGTGCCAGCCAGTTTCTCTTCCCTTTCCTCCTGACACAAGGATGACATCTCAAATGCTCTGTACCAGCAGTCACACCTTGGTCCTTGTCATCTTTTGTTTTTTTCTTCAGAGCGTGCATATTAGTTTGGTCAGTGATAAGAAGGGCTGGGCAGCTTGTGGCAGATCTCTGCTGTTTGGTCCAGCAAGAGAGAAGAGAGCTCTTGGGGGCAAGTAAACACAGAAGTGCAGCAGTTTGGTTTGTGTTGTTTTGGACTTGGTGCCTGCTGTGTCCGGAATGTGTGGGTATCAGATTTGGAAAGCATTTTTCTGGTAGGTGAGTGCTAAGGACAAGCCACTCAACTTTAGTTCTACAGTGCTGCTAGTCAAATAAACGAGCCTGCCTGGATGAACTGCAAGCTCTTGGAAAAACAGTGCTTTGTTGGTAGAAAACATGTTTGGGTTAGCGGGGACATGGCCAGTGTTGGCTCACTCTTGTTTAGAATCAGAAAAGTTGACTGTTAAACATTTGCCAGAAATTTATCAAACAGGTACAGATGGTGATCTGGCAGTTGGAAGAATTTGTTATCCGCTCTGTGTCCAACCAAGTGTGATGTGCTGTCCATCAGGGCCAGAAGGTTTGTGGTGGAGTGGGACTGGGTTTGTTGTAATGCAGGAGAGAAAGGTCTGGAAAACCTAATTTCAAACATGAGAATAGCAGAGGCTTGGTTCATGTGTTTGATTTGAAGCAGCAGCTAGAGAGCCAGTGTCAGATGTGTCTGGGCTTCTTGCAAACTGGGAGAAAACCATTCACTTACGCTTTACTTACGTAAATGTGTCTTTGACTTGCAGCAACAAAACTTCAAACAGAAGGTTGTGGCATTGTTGAAGAGGTTTAAAGTGTCTGATGAGGTAAGTAATTCAATCTGTAAACCTTCCTGACGTGTGTTGCCCTCTAGCTGCTTGGTGCACCTTGCTTTAGTCTTCAGGAACAGTCTCTTGTTTCCCCCTAGTTCCCTTTATTTTGTTTTCAAGTCTGCAGTGGATGTGACCTTTCCTTGCAGTGCTTATGACCTGGCCTTCCATGCAGGCTTGGGGGCCAACTTTAAAATGTCATCAAACATTTTCTAGATCGAGTTTTATCAAAGCTACATTTTGACCACCACATTGTGTACCCATAAGTTTTTGCTGACTGCTTTGAAATTATCTGACCTGTTCAAAGGCAAGTAGTCTGTCTATGTTGCTCATGAAGTTAAGTCCCAGCCTGTTTGATCATCTTACTAGAACAGCCAAGCAAGACATGAAAAATTTGGATAGGGAATGCAGATCTGCAGGAGAGTCAGCTGTGTGGTCAGAGCTGAAAATGAAGGGAATCCAGAACCCAAGAAACTGGAGTAACGTTAAGGGTCTAATATAAAAGCAGTTAGTATCTCGACTGGCTGGCTGTGCGCTGATTTTGTGGCTTGTGGGAAAGAGTGAGTAACTCTTTATGCTTCCATACAGTTCTGTTAGATTTGCTGTTCTTCCCAAGTTAGCTCAGCAGAGTCAGCACTTGTAGCTGAGCTCTCAGCCAGCTGATCTGCTGCTTCTCTGGAGCTGCCGTTCAAAAAGCCAGCTCTGGGCTGTGCACAACTGCCTGCTTACTCTGGTGTGTGTTGAAACAACCCGGGCAAGTTTTGTGTGAGATACTTGGTGTGGGGGTGGCAGCTGATCCTTGTCCGGGTTCCAGGCGCCTCTTGTGGACATTTTTGTCATTTCTACCTGGTTATATAGAAATCAGGAGGTGTCATGGCAACTTTTTCTGTAAAACCCAAGGCAGGTTACACTGTTGAGAGTACTGCATTTCTGTATTTGTTCTAAGAAAACTGGGGCACCTTTAGGCGCCTTTTTAAATCTTTGTTTATAGAAAACACTGAATAATGGACATAATCTGTGGTTAATAGCTTGTTTGTGGATGCTTAGTCTAATAGGTACTAAGTGCTTAACCAAACACTGACAAGCTTGACCCAAAATAAGCACTTCTTGTATACTAATGTTTCTGTTGGATATCCTTGCACTGGGATCAGAATCTTACTCCTAAGACTGGTGTGCTGTGGTACTCAGGGTTGCTTGGGTGACATGGGGTCAGTCTAGCTCCTAGCAGTGTCAGCAAAACCTGGTTTTGTCCTGTGTGTAGGTTCTGGATTCAGAGCAAGACCCAGCAGAGCACGTTCCAGAGGTGGAGGAGGACCTGGACCTTCTGTATGACACGCTGGATATAGAGAACCCTAGCGACAGTGGGCCAGAAATGGAGGATGATGACAGTGTCTTGAGCACTCCAAAGCCAAAGTTAAAGTAAGTGTGGGGTGGCTGATGCTAGGCCATAGAGATACCATGGGTGCTGTCAGCACAGATTTGTTGTTGTTTCTATTGCCACCCCTCCATCCTGTTTTTTTCCCCTCTTGACCTAGTGTTAGAGCCCTAATGTGTGTCATTAGAACTTGCATGACTGCTTATGAACTGGGGATAGCTGGGGGGAGTGGTCTAACTTCCTTTCAGTCTCATTTCTTCCTTGTTCCCTTTACAGATGTTCTGCTTTCTCTGCCAGCTGAGCACAGGGGTAGGAATTGCTTACAGGGAGGCAGTAGAATTAAACTGTATGCAGGTGTTTTGAAGAGGTGGTAGAAACAGCCAGGAAATCTGTACTAAAGCAGAAGGAGATGTGGTTGGAAACTGCAGAAGTAGAGACAGGGATGGACAAGGCAGACTGTCTTTCTGGAAAAATTGATAAGACCCTGTGGGGAAAGAGAATCTTTGCAGGCATTACGGAAGCAGAACTGCAGGAAACAACAGAGCTTGGCAGGGCCCAAGGGGACGGACTGACTGACTGCAGCACACGTAGATACATGTTCTGAACTGGCTTTTGTGGGCACTAACATATGGGCAAACACAGCACTGTGGACCTGAGCCTGGGAATTGTTGGCTCAAGGTGTCAAGCAGATGCAGAACTCTGAGCTGATGGAGCTGTGTCATACCCCTGCCTGAATAAAGACTGAAAACTTGAGACTGTTCAAGCTGCACACACTTCTGACTGATGTGTGGTTGCGTGCTCAGGCCTTCACTGTTGTGACAGCTCTGAAACAAGCAAAGCCCTGTTGCAGTGGGTCAGTACAGTATCTGCTAAGTGCCAGCTAATTATCAGGTGTCAGAATATCCTAATTAGTGTAGAGTAACCTAGTTTTGGGCTAAGAATAAATTCTGAGTCTGAAGTGACTTGTTGCCTATCAGTGAGACAGAAGATGTCAAGGGTAGACTGGAGCAGCAGTAGTAAGTCATGGGGCTGGTTGCTTATAAAGGTATTTACAGCTTGACCCAATATATTGCCAGGTAGGCCCTACCTTGAAGGGATTTGAAAGTAGATGTGTTGCGGTAAGCAGTTGCTTTGAAACAAGCCAAAGTGGTGTACTGCACACACTGAGGGCTCAGGTCCAGTTCCCTGGAGCTGAGGAACTCTGGGATATGTCATGGCTGGAATAAGAGCTTATTGTCTCTTTGGTTCTGAAGAGACACTTTGTGGTTTGCTGTGTCCAGTTCACGTGTTTGTATCTTGAAAGGGATGTGATAGATGCTGATGACCATAGGCAGCTTTCTCCTGCAACAACAACACAAAAATCAGTTCCTTAAATTGTAATTGAGTCTTGTAGCCTGGTGTGATGAGATGTCTTTTTACATGGAAGCACAATCTGATTGTACACCCTACCTTATCTTATTGAGCAAATGTGTAATTGGATCCTAGGGCTGGCAGCCAAATCCAGATGCAAGCTGGAAATAAAATGCATATTAGCACCAAGAGTCACTTACCTGCAGGAGCAGAGTATCAGGGTATCGATGGGGGGCAGTTAACTCTACTTGCTCTCTTTCAGTCAAGTGCTAGACCCTCTCTGGAATGACAGGTAGTTCAATCAGCATTTGCAACAGTGAAACAGGAATTACAGTGTGAAACTTTGCACCTGATGCTTGCAGTAGTGAGGACACAACTACCTGTGAGAGATGAAGGTGCATTCTGTTCTTCTGTGGGAAAATGCTGGACCTATGTGCCCACCCTGGATTTTTTGGAAATAAAAGCTGCTGTTTGGTGTGTAGTGTGAGGGCGTGCAAGCATTACCCATAAGAGCTTTATAAATACAGTGTGCTATGTGACAGGTGATATGTTGGGTGCATTAGATGGAGGTCGGTCAGTCAGTGTAAGGGCTAGACAGGTGTCCCTGGACTTTCTGGCTTCTCTTGCTCTCCTGGAGATGACCTCCTTCTTTCAAAAGTTGCCTATAAGTTTTACTGGAACCATTGGGGAGCAGAAAAACACCTGTGAAGAGTCATATTGCTTTGCTGTGAATGTGATAGACTTTTTCTGTTAGTGTTTTGATAATAAGAAACTCTTTTTGTTTTCCTTATTTAGACCCTATTTCGAAGGACTGTCACACTCCAGCTCTCAGACAGAAATTGGTAGCATCCACAGCATCAGGAGCCAGAGAGAGCCATCAAGTCCTGTAAGTTGTATTTTAAGGAAGGTATCTATCTGCAGATAATATAGAAGACCTAGTTTGTGGAAGAGGAGGCTGAGGGGAGACCTCATCACTCTCTACAACTGCTTGAAAGGGCATTATAGAGAGGTTGGTGTTGGTCTCTTCTCACGGGCAATTAGCGACAGAACAAGAGGGAATGGCTGCAAGCTGCAGCAGGGTAGGGTTAGACTTGACATTAGTTAAAAATTCTTCCCAGGAAGAGTGGTCAGTCACTGGAATTGGCTGCCTAGGGAGGTGGTGGAGTCACCATCCCTGAATGTGTTCAAGAGTCAATTAGATGTGGTGTTGAGGGATAGGGTGTAAGGGAGAACTTTGTAGAGTAGGGCAGATGGTTGGACTCGATGATCCCAGGGGTCTCTTCCAACCTGAATGATTCTATGATACACTGTCTCTATTTTACATGTATAAATCAAAGCACCCTCTCTGACCTCTTCCACAGACTTGGATGCAGAGATATGAATTTTCTGCTAAAAGAACATGTATGTTGTTTTGGGGTTTTTTGGAGTGGGGTGCAGGTTGAGAGCAAATACAGTATTAACTCAAGAGGACATCTTCAGGTTATGAACCGAATACTTGCTAATGGTACAAATAGCTCCAGACTTCTATGTACTTGCAATGACTGCTGGGATGAGAGACACTGCCTGGGAGTTTTAGGGACTCCTTGGCACTGTTTCAGTGAAGCTTCACCTTACTGTTGTTGGGATTTTTCTTCTCATACTGGCTGGGAGTGAGCGCTGAGGGACAGCTCACCTGCTTTTCCATCCCCTTTGCAGCTGCTGCTTTGCCACATTTGACCAGAAGCATTCCTGGTCATGCTGCAGAGCTCTGCAGTGTTTAAATGGAGAAATGTGTCTGATCCATAGACCACGGCTGAAAACTGTGCTGTACCTTCTAATGATTTTTCTCCTCTCAAGCAGGTAGAAGTGCCTGAAAAGACAAAAAGTCTTGGAGCCAAACATGCAGGCGACAGTATTTCTGACACTGTCTCTTATGTAAGTTGAAAATGCACTTGTTAACATTCTTCCTGGCAGTTTGTGTGTCAGCTGTACTCTGTGGCACATGTCTGCCCACAATTGACCAAGATACCATTTGCTGCAGTGAAGATAATGCTGGGCTCTCCTCCTGACCTTGGTTGTTGGAGGTTCTTGCCTTTCAGCCTTTTGAAACTGAAATGCTTCTCATGGCCTTCTGTTTAAACTGTCTTTCTCTTGGTTTGAGGAAGGCTGGCCCAAAGTATGCTACTGAGCTTGTGTATTGTCCTGAAAAGTGTTCTCAGCACTTTTCCATTTTATCAGCCAGAAGTATTACTTCAAGCTGAATTGGCAAGAATCAAGTTGGTCCTGGGGTAAAAACCCCAAAGCTGAAGTTGCTTTACTGGGGGTGTACAGCTTATAATATTTCTCCCATGTCTTTCTTTCTCTGCTAGTTCATCTGGGTAAGCTGAATTAGGAGACATGTATCTGGCTTTGAGCTGGGAGAGTGCCTATTCCAAATAGCTTATCTGAGCACTTTTCCCACCTACAGCTCCCTTGTGAGGCAGAGCTGGAAACTGGTAGCCCAGACAGCCTCTCTCTTTTGGCAGTGAGTAGCTGAATATGCCCCAGACAGAGCCCAGCTGGGGCACTCCCTGCCAGCCCAGGTAGTAAGACAGAGGAGAGGGTTTATTCCTGATGACTCTGTTCCCTATGTTTTTGCAGGAGTCTAACCAGCAAGCTGAGGTCCAGGAAGCTGAGCTTCCCACACCAGATGTGTTTGTTGAGAAGCTCCCACCCAGCGGGAAGATCACTAAGACCGAATCTCTCATTATCCCGTCCACCAGGTAGAGCAGTGACACAGCATCGTGCCTGCTGCACGCTGCTCAGGAAATCAGGCCTGCTAGTGTTTGTTCAGGATGGCTCTAAGTCATTCACTGCAAGGAGACCCTCATTGTCTCCAGACACTCAAGCAATGGGTCTTGAGCACTTGATAATAAATGAATGCTCAGAACCCTCAAGGGCAACATTGCTTTGAGGTTGCTCCTGGCTTCTGTGTTGTACCCACTCCATGTCCCAAGAAGTTTTTATAAAACTCTGGAGCTGCTTGCTCAAAGATATTGTTGCTAAGTCAATGTCTGATACAGATTTTTGCCTTAAAGCTGGTTGTCAAGTTTAACTTATGTCCTGTTAAACCTTCCCAAATAGAGTAGTGAATGTGGGCTTCAGCAACCCCTCAAATATTTCCCATGGTTATTTGCAAACAAATAGATGTTCCTTTGATGAGGTGTTACTGTGCTGCTTTTGGGGGTGGGACTGCGGTTTGCATGGCTGGATCCTGTTATGCTGGTGTAGATGGTTTGGGTCTTAGCAGGGTGGTGGTATTGTTCTTAGCACGGGTTGTGGAAGTCTGCTGAACTGTGTGCTCTGCACTATCAGAAGGTTTCAAGCTAGCTCAGATCTACATGCACAATTCCCCAGTGCCTCCACTCACATTGTTGGGGTTGCCAGACTGGGTGATCTGGGATTTGGGGGATGGATTTTGCTCAGGTACAAGCCAGCTCTGGAATGCAAGCACATCTCTCTAGCAGGTCTGAAGGGAAGCAGACGGGACGTCGGGGGAGGAGCACGTCTCTGAAGGAGAGGCAGCCAGTGAGACCACAGAATGAGAGAGCCAACAGTCTGGACAATGAACGTTCTCCAGACACCCGGCACCACTTACAGGTGTGAAAAAGATTGCTGTCTTTGCAGCCAGTCATAGTTTTTCCCCTTCTCCAACTGTCTCCTGTGGTCTCTTTCCTTCTGGTCTGAGTGCTATCCCTGCTGGAACAGCACTGGGCCCTGTGGCTCCAGGAAGGAGGGAATTTATGTCTTGGCTGATACTGCATCTTCCATGCAGTCTGCTGAGTTTTGCCAGCTTGTTTCTTTGTCAGCCAGCCATAAACTGAAAACACTGGAACAGACTGTTAGGATGAGAAACGGATAGAGATGTGTTGAGGAGTTACTGCTTTGAAACAGGGCAAATGGCTATGAACTGCGACTTGTGCAGAGCCTATGTGCCGTCCTTCTCCTAGCTGCAGGACACACTTAATTCCCTCCTTCAGGGAAATTGTTACTGGCTTCTATGAATCCAAAATTCCTTGGGCTACTGTTAGTTGGTAGAAAGCGCATGGCAGGAGTAATGGCTGACAAAATGACAGTGGCTAGTAGAGGAGCCAGCAGAATATTACAGCACTGAAGAAAATTATACCTGTCAGTTCCAGCAGCCAGCACAGCTACTACCGTGCTTCTCTTGTTGAGGTGACCAAATACTGGCCAGCTTTGCACAGCCACCTGTCATGAATGCAAGAGCTGGAGCTGGTGGCCTGAGGATTAGAGCTAATATCTCCTACTGTTCTCTTCTCTGTGTCTTTGTTTCCAGATCCCCAGGAAAACAGTGTATGACCAACTAAATCACATCCTGGTTTCAGATGACCAGCTGCCAGAAAACATTATTCTTGTCAATACTTCTGATTGGCAAGGCCAGGTAAAGGCAGGAGACATTACCTGAAGCGAAGTTCTCCTTCACTTTTCCTCCTCTGGAATGGACAGGCCTTGAGCTCTACCACTAACCAAGTATATTCTGTTGCTTGGTTGGAAGAGCAGTGGTGATGTGCAGGGACTGGCAGCGTACTGAGGGTTCAGTGCCTACAGAATGCGTTTCATTTCACTGGGAGATGCTGTGGGTCTTGTAAGGATTTTTGCCACCTGAGTTTTTCCCCAGAGGTTTTTCCTTTTCTAAGAAATGTTATTCCTTCTGGTTAGCAGCACACTGGGAATGGCTAGATTCTTGCACTCAGGACCCTACTTATTGGCTGTGGTAGGCTGGGGCAGAAGAAGCAGGGAGGACTGACCGGTTGTTTAGTCTGAGATTTCTGGGCACAGGTGATGATCACAGGAGAAAATATTGCAGGTTTGCTCTATTGCCTTGCCGTGTGTTTGTGATGCCTGACTATAGGTTATGTCACCCAATCTTTTCTGAGTGATAGGTGTACTAAGGAGAACCCTGAGCAGTGCTTTCCTACGCTGGCAACATGGGATGGTTTGTTATGGGTTGGGGTGGGAGTTAGGAATAAGTTTTGCTCCTTTTGGAACCTCAGTCTCAGAAAGTAATAAAATGCGTATGGAAAAAACACAGTAAACATGTACTTGGGTGACTGTTGCCTGTAGAACTCGTACCAGTCCTGTGCAGTTACATCAGCTCATTCGGCTTTTGGCTTCTGGAAGAGTTGTGATCTCAGTGTCTGCGATCCAAAATGCCAGCTGAGCTACTGGTTCCAGTGTCTCTGTACTTGGAAGATGGAGAAATACCTTCTGTAGGTGGATAGGAAGTATTGTAGGTCTTCTCCCAGTAGCTTGCTTTAGCAGCTCTTGCATGCAGTGTTGGAGGAGGTGAAGATGGCATTGGCTGGGGTGCATGGATTAGCAATGTGGAGTTTGAAAGTGTGAGATAATTGTTGAGTCTCACCCGTGTTACATCTCTGTGTCCCTGAAGTGTGTGTTTTCTAGTTTTGTGTTAGCTAGACAGAGGGGAAACAGTCTGTCATGGGGAACGTGTATGTTAGTAGCATTCTTCTTTTTTTATTAGGGCTCAAGGGTGGGCAGAACACTGCATTTAAGTCTCTTTGAAACCAGAGAGGTGCAGCTGCAGTTCCAGAACCAGGCAGATCAAGGGCGTCTGTCCTTACCCAGTGCTGTCTGGTCGACAGTCTTCTGCTGCTGCCCTGCTTTCTGTGTCTGTAAAACCCCGGCTATTATAGAGTTGTTGTTGCCAGAAATGCTGTGTTTTGGATATAGTGATGGTGTTTGTGAAGAAGGTGCAGTATTTCCATTTTTCTAGAGGAACTGTTTTGCTTTGGCTGATGTGCAAAGACAAGTTTTTTAGGAAACAGCTGTATTACTATTAATTGGACATGGATAGGGTGCCTGCACTTGAGTGTGAGGATACCTAGGAGGCTGGGGGAGACAGATTTTCTTCCTGCGACAGACTGCACCAAAAAAAGGACCATAACATGTTCTGTTCTTTCCTCAGTATCTATCAGATGTCTTGCAAAAGCATACCTTGCCAGTGGTCTGCACATGCTCCTCAGCTGATATTCAGGCAGCTTTCAGCACTATTGTCTCCAGGATACAGAGATAGTAAGTTCTCATGTTGCTTGTGGTGTTTGTTGAGTCTCAGCCCTCTAAAAGTCTCTCGGCTCCTGTGCCCAAGTGCCCAGGGAGTTTTCTATCCAATAACTGAGAAATACTTCTCCCTACCAATACTTTTTCCCTGTCTATTTTCCTGAAGTCAGAGTTGTGTAGCTCTTCAGCAGTCATCAGCCCTGCAAAGTTGCTGCTGTTCTGCTGTTTGTGCTGATACGAGTCCCCTTTCATTTACACCACTGATTTTAAAAGACTGTGCTTAAGAGTCTGCCTCATAGGTCAGACCTAATAACCAGTAAAGCATGCAAAACTAATAGGTAGGTTTTTAAATAGTTCTTTCTCCCCACTCCAAAGTAATTCCCATTCCTCAAGGCATTCCATAAATACTTACTGAGGGCTGTGGGTCCCTGAGTTATTTGCAATATTTACATCCTAACCTAGATAGTTCAGTCCAGCCCTTTAGATTCTCCAAATGTGTGAAAGAAGGGGCAAGGAGACCAATTAAGGAAGTACTGAACAATGTTGCATTTATTAATAAGGTTTTAACCTGCTGATAATCATTGTGTTTATTGCCTTGTGTATTGAACAAGCTCTCTTCTACCTCAGTTGTTATTAACTTTTTTTTTTTTTTTTTTTTAAATAGTTCTGAAATAGCTGTTTGGAAGCACGATTATGAATATGTTCCCTCTTTTTCTGTCTAGCTGTAACTGCAATTCACAGCCTCCAAACCCAATTAAAATTGCCGTGGCCGGAGCCCAGAATTACCTCAGTGCTGTATTGAGGCTGTTTGTAGAGCAGCTGTCTCACAAAACCCCAGACTGGCTCGGCTACATGAGATTTTTGATCATCCCTCTCGGTAAATAAGGAACAATTTTTCTTCATAGAAAGCTGAATGGGTTAAATGTGATGTGTTCCCTCAGGAGAAGTCCTCCTGGAAGCTTTGGCTAGGTATATGGCTGTTTAATGAGGCAAACATCATACTGTCATAGTATTTTGTAATGCTTGTGTTGCTGCTCTTGTGTGAGTGCATTTCATCTTTATGTTCACGATGCCAAAGTCTGCTTGTAAACCTTTGGTTTGAAGCAAGGGGTTCAGTACTTTCTCCCCATACAGGGAGGCTCTTGTATGTCTTTTTATCATGGTACAATGAATGCATATAACAATATTCTTGAAGCCCTTTCACTGGCTGAAATCTTAAATTCATTGGGCACCGTGTTTCCCAAAGTGATAACTGTTCTGGCCTCTCTGACTGACACAGAAAATGTTTAGGGGGGGGGGGTTGTGTGTGAAATTGTTTTTTAAAGGTTCTGAAACTGCTGAGAGTTTAAATTATTCAAATCACATGTGTCTTTTGACCTTTCCTTCATATGCTGTTCTTGGGTTTTTCCCCTGTTTTCCCTCACCTTATCTCTGCCCTTCCAAGAACTCAGCAAGCCTGCCTGGCTGGAAAGTAACCCTGCTTGGATCACTTGTGTCCATACAAGGGGAGTGGACTGATAATAACATCAGGGGTCTTGTTTTAGTCAGAAATGTGAGGAATGTTGTAGTGGAGAAGGCTGGGAAGGTCACTGATGCTTGTGGGTAAGGGCATCCAGGGAGTGTTGGTGTTGTAAAGGGTGTAATGCCAGAAGCTGGATAAGTCTGAGGCTTGGCTTGTGTGAGCAGGGCACTTAGGTGATGTAGGCAACAGGAAACTTGAAAAGCACTTTTTCCTCAACTTTTTCTGGTCTTCTAGGTTTGGGACCTGCTGATGGCAGTTGCTGTATGAGTCAGGAGCTGCTGCCTGATGCCATGAACAGTAGGGACAGGTTGTTGATTCAGTGGTGGGATTTGCAGAAGTCAAATGAAAAAGGCAGAAGAGGAGAGCTGGATCCTTCTGCAAGGAAGGCGTTTAATTTTTTAAGTGGTTGGCAGGAAGATGATAGAGCCCTTTAGGGGGTAAAAACACACAAAAAATATTTCTACAGTGTTGAATTTGCTTTGAATGAGAGTCTGTTTGACTGGAGACTTTGGTCCTCACATGCTGACTTGTCTCCTGGCCTCAGAAGAAGAGCTTTCTGTCCTGCAGTCTTTAAACATATGAAATAGTTCTCTGAAAGTGAAACACAAAACTTAGCTAGTGTGGTTTGGGGTTGCTTTTTAATTCTAAAACTTTCTTTGGCAATTAAAAAAAAAAGAAAAAAAAGGAAGAAAGCAGTGTGATAATGGAACTACTACAGAACTGTGAATGCTTTTAAAATGTACTTTAAATATAGAAACCCCTCTAACAGGGCCTTTCCCAAAGAACTCTGCAGTATTTCCTGATCGGATCAAGCGCTTATTTCTATCCAGCTTTCCGGCATGTCATTAAAGTGATTGAGGAGGAACCTCTCTTTTCTGACAGTTGAAAAAGCACCAAAGACAGAATGGTAACCATGCCATAAATGTCTTAAAGGAAAAGACTTTCTGCTGTGAGCAGCACCTTTGAAGTAGGAGAGGTAGACGTTTTTTCCTAAGATGGCTTTACCTTAGTCCACACCCACATGCTGCAATGACAGAAGAGTCAGTTTTGTTAACAATGAGAAATGCTTAGTATTTGTAAGCATCTATAGCAGGAAATTGTCCTGCTTCAGGCTTCCCAATCTATGGCTGAAAGACTCCTTTGATGTTTAAAGAGTGTAAAAGCGATGGAAAAAGGGGAATTAAAATAGAAAGGAAAAAAAGAGGTTGGGGGTTATTTTGGCAACTTGGGTTTTTTAGTATTTTGTTTAGCTCCCATGGATAGAACTTCTTGGGAAACCTCATGTTTAGTACTTGTTTCCAACTGCATCTGCCTTGTGCAGTTTGCTTTCCCAGCATGGGAAAGCTTCTCCAGTGCGTGGTGCAGAGCTGTTACATGTCCATTGTTTAAAACTCCACTGCAAAAGAAATGATGGGTGTGAAAGTAGCTGTGATGAGGGTACAGGAACAACTTAGGTCCCAGTCTCTAATGACACTGAGGGAAGCTCAGAGAGACCTTCTGCTTGAACCTTTCAGCGAAGTCTGGCAATTAGCACTGGTTTGGAGGACTGAGTAAAGACAGAGGGTTTTTTTTTCTTTCCGCCATGAGCTTTCCTGGGGGATGGTGAGTGTAGTTAAGCAACTAGGGTGGTCTTAGAAGCAGTTTTCAGGTTACCAATTACCAGCTGATGACTCAACTGTTGCAGTTTCTGGAAGTGTGGCTTGATGTGAGAATTCAGTATGCCGGAAAGATAAAAATAAGCTGATTAGAAGGACCTCTTAGGCCACTTCATGGCTGATGGTAAATACATAGAACTTATGCTGAGCGTGACTGGAAAGTGCAATTCTGGCACACCTTCTCTCCTGTGTTGGAAGACTGGAGAGGTAGTTGTAAGAGCAGGTCATCTCCTCTGGGGACATGTGTGGCCTGTAATGAAGGTGGCAGATTTTTGCCACCTCCCAGGGCAGAGTTAATCACTTAAATGTCTTCCCCTTCTTTTTCACTTATAAGTAAGTGTGAAGGCCAATCTCCATCCAGGGCTGCAAGCTGGAGGCTGGACATGCAAACTTTCTGCAAGTCGGTCTTTCCATGCTCATAGAGGAGCCATGAAGCTTAGCTAAAGCAAGCAGGGACCTGATGCGTATGCCAGCATTCACCAGAGACTGTGATCCTTGGACTCTGCCTTCTGTCTTTAATTGCAGCATATTTATTGAACTTATAGCCCTTCTCCAATTAAACAAGCCTCCCTGGGTTGTTTTTTTCCTGGCTGAGGACAATTGCCTCTTCTCAGTATTGAAAAACAGACATTGTGTGTGAATGGTGTTTGGAGGCAGGGGTCCGACTCCTCTTGGCAGAGGTGACCTGGCCATGGTGCAGCCTGTGGCAGGAAGGACTGCTGGGAAAGCCACTTGCAAAACTGCAGGACTAAGATGGAGAGCCCTAGCGCCTCTGTGTCTTCCAAATAATTTATTTCCTCAGCAGTTTCCCAGTCCTGTTTTCTTTGGCCTTTTAAAATTTAATTTGGTGAGGGAAAAGTGGAGGTGTCACTGAAAGATATTGGTGGTGTTGAAGCAGTCTCTGTTGAGAAGTTTATCTGCATGCTTCATAGAGATAAGCTGGACTAATTTTTTTTGTTATATTTGAGGAAATTTAATTCAGGGGTATCTAGTGTAGATTTGATTTTGGAATTTAATTCCTTACAGATAAAACCACACCTGTGTTCAGTGCTGGGAAGAACAACTGTCATATTTTCCTTTCTTTCTTAGGCTCTCATCCAGTGGCCAAGTATCTGGGGTCTGTAGATTATAGATACAACAACTTCTTCCAAGATCTAGCCTGGAGAGATCTGTTCAACAAACTTGAAGCACAGACCACTGGTAAGACCGTGTGTCTTTGTCTGGCCTGTGTGGGATAAAAGGCTTGAATGAGTAATTTTAGCAAAGGTCAAGTAAATACAAGAGGAAGCAGACAAATGTTTTGGTTCCTCTTTCCTCCTCAGTGCCACATTCCCTTTTCGTATGCTGACCTTTCTGTGTCCTCCATGTGGTGGTTTGCAAAGAGTTGTTGGCTCCCAGAGGCACTAGCTGCCTCTGAGTCACACTGTTTTAACCGCTCTCTCTGCTTTATTCTTTGATGTCAAGGTCTCACTACCAAGTTTGCTTGCTTTGGCCCTTCAGAAACTGCCCATCCTAAAAGTTTTGGAAAACTGGAAACTCTGGAAGATTAATTTCTGTTAGTTGCATGTGAGAATGACCTTCACATTTCTGAAATCTGCTGGCAGGATCTTTCTCATTAAAAAAGAATTTTGCTCTTCACAGTATTGTAACATGTGGGAGCTGCCCTAGGTCAGATCAACAAGTTCCTGTGCTGATCTGAATCTATTCTAGGCCAGGATAAAGCCTTACTGAATGTTAAAGTACTCATTTGCTTAAAATACTAATGCTTATGGTTTTTCCATCTATTCTTTCAAGAATGGAAAGAAACAGGAGAAAGGAAGACTTGTGTCTGACATTGAGGGCTAAGTGAAGGCTTGAGGCTTTACTGAGGAGTGAGGCTCTCATGGTGGCATATTCCCCACAGAAATACCAATATCAGGAAAAAGCTTTGGGGTTTTTGGAGCACTGATCAGATGAAGAGGTTGCAGTGTGGATCTCCTATTGGAATTGTAGAGAGCCTCAGGGTCCCAGCGCCATCCTGGAAGAGGAGAGAAAAAGACCACAGGGGATTGTTCAGAGCTTTTTACAGCAGATGGGAACTTGGGTAGACAAAGTCCTGAGGAGCCTTTTCTGGAGGTGAAGTTAGCCTGTTGGAATAGGAGGCTGAACTAGTGTGCCATCCAACCTACACTTTTCTTTTATTCTAAACTTATGGAGGAACAGATTTCTGGAAGAGCTTTCTTTTAACTCCTTGCTACAGGCAAATATCAATACAGATGTGCTCTTAGTGTCTTAGTTAGAAATGCTTTGTTAGCTATATAAATCCAGCTCAAGAGCTGCATTTGTTCTGTAGTAGGTTGTATGCTGCAGCCTTTATTTATTTGCTTGCACGTTATGAGGAATATGCAGACTTGTTTTTGTACAGTCCAGGCCTTTTCATCCATTTTCATCTGTGTAGTGAGAACTGCACAGAAATCCTGTAATGGCATAAGAAGATCTGGCAAAGAACCATAGCTCTTCAAAGTTCACTGTTCAGATAATTGTCGTAAGAGGTTCTGGGTTAGAGTGCCCATTAAGGTATGGAAGTGCCTGGTGAAGGTAGCTTGCATTCCCTTGATCTCTCTCATAGTTGAGGCTCTTTGGTTTCAAACAAAGAAATATGGAAGGCATTAGGAAATGTCTTCCTGTCAACTTGAATCAAACGCTCTCACAGACTTAAAGCATACTTGCTCTTTGTGCTCTTTCTGTCCTTGCGTGGTTCTCAGTCTTTTCAATTCAGCAAGGCTGTGAGTTCATTACGAAATCAGGTAGCTCAAATGGTGGTGTGAGCAGAGCAGCTCACCAAGGCCCTGGGAGAGATGGGTAGGCACTTCCTTCAGCAGATACCTAGAGTCAGGGTGCAAAAAAGTCTAGAGCTGACTTTAAGCACGTACGCGTTTTTTAAGAAAAACATTTTAACAAGTCACAAATTAACTTATACTTCAGTAAATAGTGCTGTGTACAGATGTCTCTAGTGTGCCTTCCTGCAGTTTTTACTGAGGTGCTCTTGTAGGACGTTTGCTTTTGGTTAGACAACTTTGCAGTGCTGCCGAGCTTCCTTTGGAAGATACAATTCAGATGCAGCTGGCTGGCTACCATGAGTGGCTTGGCTGAGCAAATGGAGGACAGTGCGGGTGAGGGGCTGAGGAGCCACTGGATTTATTTTCTGCCTTTGTTCTGTTGCAGTTCCAGAAGCGCCTGATGTTGTCTCCCGGATAACGCAGTATATAGCAGGGGCAAACTGTGCGCACCAGTTGCCCATTGCTGAAGCAATGCTGACGTATAAGCAGAAAAGGTAGGTCACTGACATAACACTGACTTCCCAGAATGAGCATCAGGTTGAAAGCAAAGTGCTTTTCTCCTCTACTTTAAGACTGCCAGCAGTCTTAAAAACACTCCAAACTGCATTACTGTATAACCTGCACCCAGTGGTTTTTTCCTCTTAGATAACAGTGAGTCTACCACAGCGTCGGTACTTGAAGTGCAGTGATTTCTTTGAAATCTGAGAGGGTTGGGGAAGTGAGGACTGAGTGGGATGGGGGATAGACAGGTTATATCTGGTGATGTTCTAGAGATCTCAGACCGCAGAGACCTCTCCCTTACCACAGAGACCTTAGCTATGTAAGATTGGACTGCAGCATTCTCCCTCTTCCCCACCACCAAAGGATCCTCCATGAGACTTGGCCTTTTTGTGCCAGTGGTGAGGGAGCTGAAATCCTTTTTGGAGTGTAAATAGCAGAGCTTCTCACAGGAGAGACAAAATCCTTGTTGATTGGCAGTTGCAGGCTACCAGGACTTCTACTGGAGAGGGCTGACATTCACTGTGTTTTATTTTAACTTCCCTTAGGAGGTACGTGGCATTTTAGGAGGGAGGGTTGGGGTCTGAAAGTCAGATTCAGAAGTATGTAGAGCCTGATGTGGCAGTGGTCCAGGAAGAAGGGTAACTGTCACTGAAGGGCAGATAGACATTATTTCTGAGGCACAGAGGAGAGTAATAAACTCCAACTCACATCCCAATAATTTCTCGGAGCAGGACAGATGCTCAGCACAAAATTTTTCTTGATTAGTGACTAGCAATGTCCTGTGAGCCATGGATTATGTTAATGGTTAATTACTGCCCTTCCCATATTATCTCTGATTTTTCATTTTTAGTCCACTAATATACCTTATTGGTACCTCCTTTGCATAAGAACGGGGAGGGATTCAGGGTGTGGGTAGAGTAACTTTTTTCCCTCTTTTTGGAAATGCTTGTTGTATTCATCCATTTAGGCTGAACATTAGGAAAGAATTCTTCACAGAAAGAGTGGTCAGTCACTGGAATCAGCTGCCCAGGGAGGTGGTGGAGTCACCATCCCTGACTGTGTTTCAGAGTAGATTAGATGTGGTGTTGAGGGATATGGTGTAGGGGAGAATTTTGTAGAATAGGGCTGATGGTTGGACTCTATGATCCCAAGGGTCTCTTCCAACCTGAATGATTCTACGATACTGTTTTTCTGTTCCTGTGTCTGCTGTACGTTACGTAGCAGAAATGATTCAGTAAAATTTAGCCCATTCTTTATGCTGTCCTAAGGCAAATGTTTCCAGGCTGACTAGTCCATTAAAAAGAGTGTGCTCTCTGCTATTTGTGAACTTCTGTAATTTTCATCTGATGGTGAGGTTTGGAGAGCTGCAGAGTACTCAGAGCTCTTAGCTTCAATCTTTTTATTTTGTGTTTGGTGTGAAGACTTATCTTAGTTACAAATACGGAGTTCAGACTCCCCTAGAGCAGTGTAAACCCCTTCCTTGTTTATGGCTGCCTTGTTCTTTCCCTGCACCCTTCAGTTGCTGGGTTCTACTGGTATCTACTGCCTTCTCCATTCTGGTGCAGGTTTATTTTTGTCATTAACACACATTTAATCATTTTGAGTTTCTAATGTGCTCAGGAAAGGTCAATTTGGTACTGTGTTGAAAAACATCTGAAATGTACTTCGGTAATACATCCACTTAGCCCTCTCAGCAGAGTGCATGGCTGTTTTACCAAGCTGGTCTGATTTGAGATTTGGATTTTAGACCATTTGGACTTGATGGTGCTATGCTTGAAACTGTCGATAAATTTAGATCAGGCTGAAACCCTGCATAAGGTTCCTTGAAAGAGAGGTTGCTGAGACTTCTAGTCAGACTCTTAGTCTGCAGTCTCTTAGTATCTTGGTGTCAGCTTTAAAATAACTTCTACTTTCAGCGAAGAACCCCATTAGTAAACTGGAGAGTGAGTTAGAGGAACAAGCTTTCCCATGGAGGGATGGGCGGTTATTTCCCTGTGTGGCCTTTGTTAGAAATGCAGCTCTCTGTCATTGGTGGCAACTTAGGGGGAGGGTATTGTGAAAAACAACACAGAAATTGTGTTTCCATTAGCACTACCTAACTGAATGCATCACTTTGTTGTAAGTATAATAACATATTTATCTTTTTTCTTTGGTTGCTTTCTGAAAAGGAAAAAGAGCTTTCATTTTGATTTTACCTTAAGGTATCTGTTCCTTTTAGGTTCCCTCTCCCGTCTCCTGTATCTTTTCCCCTATGAACCGGTCTTTTGTGCCTTGTTTAACAGTTCCTGCAGGTCTGGGATGCACAGTTTGTGCTTTAGGTTAAATTCTGCTCGCTGCTTTGAAACTATGGCATCCGCTGGCAGAATGCATTGTTAAAGTGACTGCTCTGCCTCTGGACCACATACAGGTTCCCAGGGTGTAGTTTGGGTGGAAATGAAGGGGTTATTGAGAGCGTAGCTTTGAGCAGTAAACCACAAGAAAGTAGGGCTTTTTCTTCCCTTCTTTCTAGCCATCAAAGGATGTAGTGTAACTCCAAAAGGATCAGGACTGAGCAAAGGTTTTCCACCTCCCATCTGTTGGAACTGGAGTGCTGTAGGTGGCACTCAGTGGCTCATGGTCTGGGTTCAGCTGTGCAGTTTCCAAGTGCAGATCAGCAAATCTTCTCCCTGTAATCAAAAAACTGGGGACTGGTCTCTTACTGGCAGTCTATCCCAAACATATGGGCCTTCTCTGAGCTTAAGAAAGAGGAGACAGAAGTATGCTGGCAGGGAAGTTGTGCTCACTGAGCTGTCTCCAAGACCCCCTTGCTCTGCAAATCATATGGTTATTGGACATTGGGGTTTTTGTCCTCGGTTCACAAGGTTACTGTGACTCCGTTTCATTCAAGGCAAGCAGTTCTCCAAGGCCAGCTTTCAAGGCAGCGGTCTGTGTAGAAAACAGCAGCACTACCTACAAATGCAGTCTCCCAGTATCCTAGCATTTGCGCTGTTAAACAAGCCCCAGCGGTCCAAGGAAAGCCAAGCCAGCAAGCCAATCTTTAGAACGTAGCTGTATGTGATGAGCTGCTTTGTAACTTTATTGCTACCTATCCCTGTTTTGACTGACCTCTGCTCTCCTTCCTGTCCCATTGTGCTGTTTGTCATGGCAAACGGTCGGCGCATGTACTGCCTGTGATGAACCGCAATGGTGCAAAAGCTTTGTCCCATTCTTTTGGAGCATCTGCTGACCTTACCTGAAATCAAGGGGGCTGGCAATGAGGAAGGGGTTCAGGAACAAAATGAATTGCTGTTTCAGCTTCTCTGTTGTACACTGGGTGACTGACTTTCTCTCTGAACATTGGGAGAATTGCTGGTTACTGAATTGTCAAGAAACACTGCAGACCTGGTAACGTGTGGGAAGTTGAGATTGTGCTGGCAGAGGTTGGCCTCTGTCTTGGGTATCGGTGATGTTGATACCTCTCTGCATTGCTTTCTTGAATGAAACCCTGTGGTATTTGAGATCTGAGACTTGGCAGACACTTATTCTAGTGTAGCTGGATAGCTGGTAAGTTCTGTGTACCTGGGCTGGTGTTACCTGCTGTAATTCAGCTCATGCCATGTGGCTTCTGGGTAGCCCTTGCATGAGGCCAGCTTGGCTCTTGAAAATAAAAGTGCTGCTCGCTCGTCTGGGTGAGGGCTGGGTGATTTCCTACCTAATTACAGGTTTGTCAAAAGCTCTTCACTCTTGTGTGCTGTAGAGCACTTACCTGACTCTTGCTCCCTGGAGCACAAGTGCCTTGTGTTGGAGGGCGAGCCAGTGTGGGTTCCTGAGCAATAGGAAGCAGAGTAACACTGCTTTCTGCCTGCAGCATGTCTCTGACTGTCTGCAAAGCAGTGCCTAGGCACAGTCCAGGTCCGTTCTCTGAGTGCTGCTTCCAAAATACACCTTGCAGCAGTTGCTGAACATTGTCACAGCTGGTGAAGATGAACCCCATCCCTCTTCTGGTTCAGCAGTATCCATATCACCTGGCTGGTTGCAGCCTGTAGAAACATAACAGGAGTTTACTTGGATCCCTTGCCTGGCAGAGGAGCGTCAAGGCTCAAGAAATGTGCTGGGTATCCTGTTGAATATGTCCAGCCCACTGTGGGAACATAAAGGGTGCAGCATGGGAATTCCACAGGGGAAGTGGAGGTGACTCATCTGATGTGTCTGTCCTGGGGACCTGGAGTTGCATTGTCCCTTTGCTTGCTTTAACTACTGGAGACTTGGAACAGGGACAGCGTTAACCAGCAAACATCTACAGCTGCCCAGTAGCAGGGACAATTGCTCCATACCAAAGAGGAACTTTGGAGAGCTGGTAGTGGTGTGTGGTCTGCAATGGCTTAGAGGCCTTCAGCAATAAAAGTCTCCTTGTTCCTATTGCCCCCTGCAGGAATTGCCTGGAATAAGGGTAGTACCTAAAACCTTCCTGCTAGGAAATCACTGGTGTTTGGCAATATTTGAATCTAGTTTGGGTTGCTTAAATTGTAAATGAAATTTTATTAAAAGAAGAATAAATGGCATAACTGCTCAAAGTGATTATTCGGTCCCAATTATTGTTATATTTGAGAGCTTTGCAGCTTAGTTTGTGCTTTGACCCACAAGAGAGAGGGATTATTCCCAGCTGGGTGACTCCTGGTGATGTCACTCCTGGGGATGATGAGGCTTCTCGTTTCTAAGAGTTCCAAACCATATAAATCTGACTGTATGTCTTTGTTCAATCTGAGTTAATTTCTTGGTGGAGGGAGGGAGCCTGCAAGTCCATTTTGAACAGTTCACCTTGGGTTACAGGTAGATGGATTTTTCCCAAGCAAAAATAGTAAGTGGACAATTCCCTATTCCAGAAAAATACACTCTGCTGGTCTGGGGGTTTTTTTGTTGGTTCTAATCCACACCTTGCCCATCCCTCCCCTCGAATTCCAGCAGAGAAGTATCAGTGACACTTAAAAATTGCAAACCAGGGTCAGCTCTGACGTTAAATTATAGCTGAGATACCAGGGCCTTCAGAAATACTGTGAATAAAACCAGTACTGTGGATATCACTATGGGGGTAAAATTTCTGCAGCCTGGGAATCGGTGCAGCCTAGGTAATAAGGGGGACCTGCATGTCCAGGGAAAGGAGATATTTTAGTTGCAGGACTGTGATAGAAAGAATAGAAGAGAACGTTGCCAAGGCAAGAAGATTCTGGATTAACGTTTTGGAATCCCAAAGGACAAGAAACAGGAAAGAACATGAAAGAGGAAGTGGAGAATACGTGTGGACATCTCATCTTTCGTTCCATCCACATGAAGAGCAGCTGTTTCAATAAGCTGCATTTTCAGAGGCACACACACAAGAACAGACTTCCCAAGAGGATGTGTGACAGGACTAGACTAGCTGAGCTGAAATCCAGCTGGATCGCTTCGGGAGCAGTTTGTGCATCATTGTGAGCTGTGATAAATGGTGACTGAAGCAAATGATTTATTTGCGAGTTGCCCCTGAGCTCTCCTCAGTGGGAGCCTGAGCTCCCAGGGGGAACAAGAATGAGTTTTCTGCTAGAATTGGGCGTGATTTGTTTTTGAGAGCTTAGAGCAAAGCCATCCAGTGTCTGAGAAATGACAAGGCAACTGTTGTGCTTGGTCAAGGGGACTTGTTTCTTCACTCAGTCCATGGAGCTGAAGAAATGAGAAGAAAGCTGTGTTTCTCCCAACAGCTCTGGGAGTTTCTTGTTTCCCTTTGTGAAGGAGGAAATGTCATGTTTGTAGGAGATTTATTTCCTGGAGGCCAACAGTCATGTTTGGAAAAATGTGACCTTTCTGGTTTCCAACATGGAATCAGGAACTAGGTCATTTTGTCATGTGCTTTGGGGGAAGACTGAAGGAGCAGTACCTGGGGTTGTGAGGTAGGGAGGGAGAAAAGCCCCTCTGCTTTCGTGCGCTTGCTTTTGACCAAGAGGGAGCTCTGGCTAGGTTGTGTTTGCTGTGATTCTATGCCATTCTTTGGATAGGGCTTAGAGGAAATTGTCCCATGCTGGACACACAGTGGTTTGCACCCCTTGCACATTTGGGGCATTTCCAGTCTGTGCTGGAAACAGCACAGAAATACCTGCTTTCCTGGAGTGTTTGTGCTGCACCCAGCAATATTCTGAATGAAGGCAATGCTCTGCAGTGCTCTGAGCACAGAGGGATGCACAAAAAGAGAAACATGAGAAATCTCGGTGTTTGTCTGCTTCTTACCTGTTTCTTGTTCTTGGCCACTGAAAAATTCTGTGTGTCTTGTCCATGCAGTCACTTCTGCTGCTGAACTGTAATTCCACTGAACACATGGACATGCTTCTGCAGTTGTCTCTGCACCCTGTGGGTCCTTCTTCCTCTCTGTCATCCTTGAAGGGAGCAGTGGCTGCAGGCCTTTCTAGCCTGCCTTCCTCCT
Source organism: Jacana jacana (assembly GCA_013400555.1). Lineage (NCBI taxonomy): Eukaryota > Metazoa > Chordata > Aves > Charadriiformes > Jacanidae > Jacana > Jacana jacana. Next base: position 476,032 of record VZTM01016924.1, read on the forward strand.
CACTCAGGTCTTCCCCATCTTGTCATTGTTGAGTCTGGCCCTAATTTCTGCTAGGTTTGACCGTGGCCTTTGTTGTTTGCCCATTTGCCACCTTCTGGCTTTTGAATCCTGGGCAGGGCCAGAGCAGGAGGGGCTGGCTGATGTCTTCCTGCCTTGAAAATGTGTGTAGTGTTGTCTTCAGCTGTTTCTGGGACATGGTGTGGGTTTTGTTCGGTTTGGTTTAGCTGTTTGCTGTTCTTGAGTTGGTGTCCTCATCTACCCGGGGTACTCTGGTGTCCGACCTCTCTAGTGTGCCTGTCTAAGGGACCGCAAGCTCCCAGTGGCAGGGAACTTGTATCTGTGTGAGCGTGTGTGTGTGTGTGTGTGTGTACTTGCTAGTGCTATACAAATAACCACGTGTCACGGCTTGTAACCCCGTGGCAGGCTAACTGCTTTAGCGATGCTGGGATATGCAAGGCATGGCACATGGCTCCAAAGGTGGGACGCGTGAAGGCCATGCGTGCAGAGCGCTTCAGGTACTAGTAAGTAACGCACAGTTCTCCGTGTTGTTGTGGCACAGATCCATTTCCTTGCAGTAGGAGGTCGTGTGTCTGTGATGACTGCCATGCCATCAAAGCATGTTTCTCTGTCAAGCGTAACGGAGGGAGGAAGAGACCTTTCCCCTGAGAGATGTGCCGTAAGCTGCGTGCTCTTCCCCACCCATGCAGATTCTTAGCGTGCTGGCAGGGGGCCCTGAGAGGAGACATTGGACTGGCGCTTGCATACTGTCCGTCCCTGCTGCATGCTTGAATGCACCATAGAAAGCGAGCGTTGTGCCTGGTGTGGAAGCAAGCTGTTAACAACTCTTTTCTCTTTGCCTTTAGCCCTGATGAAGAATCTTCACAGAAGTTCATTCCCTTTGTCGGGGTGAGTGTTTTCTTAGTTATGCTGTGTCAAACCAGCTGGAATGTGTCCCCAAGTGTTGACCCAAATTTACCCAGTTTCAGAGCGTGAGCACTGGGTGCTCTAAGGTAGAGTGACGGTATTAGCACTTGATGGTTGTTTGCAATTTCCTGGTACATAAGCAAACCTCAAAGATCCCCCAGCAAACTACCAGGTGTATTTTACTTTCTGAGCACTGGCTCCAAGCAGCTCCCAGCTCAGGTGGCCAAGTGCAGAGGATCTAGCCAGGGGTGTGTTTGTGCTTCTGTCAGTATATTTTGTGCACGATGTCTTTCGCCTTTTCTAGCTTCCCTTCTCTTACTTGATTGTGCTCTTCAATTCATTAAGTTTTAGTTATAAAGTCATTGACCTGTGGCAAAAAGGAGACCTCCTGACTGCTCTTCAGCTACTAGTTGTCCTCTTCAAAGTTTATGCTGCTCTCTTGTAGTTTCTCTTTTCTTGCATGCTGGCTGTCTTGTTCTACTTTTTCTGTGTTAAGCTGACCTGTGTGCATTCCTGTTTCTATCCCTGTCAGTGCATCAGAGCTAATCTGAAATCCCAAGGTGTTTAAAGAGCTTAGTTTTTCTTGCCTTCAGGCTGACCCTGCTTTCACTCTGGTGCCTCTTCAGAGTGAGAGTATGTCTCTGCAGTGTTCCTGTGATGAGTCTACTTCTGTTTGTTAAAGAAAAGATGTCTCTGCTAAAGCACGGAGACACTTTTTCCCAATTTCTTCCCTGCTGATGAACTTTACTGTGATCTTGTCCCTCCCACGGTGAAAAGCTGTTGTTATGAAACAGCCATTTCACCTTTTCCTGTAGCAGGAAAAGCCCAGAAGGGCTTGGAAGCACCTGGACTCATCTCACTGTAGCTGCTACGCTCTGTGAGTCATTTCTTTGGGGCTGATTTAGTTCAGTGCTATGTGCAAGTAAATGGGCCTCAGACTGTTTATCCAGTTGTTCTAAGATGATCATTGTCCTGATGTTGGCAATGATTTTCCAGTCTGGATTTGATTGTCTGGAAGCAGGAAGAGTGAACAGCTCTGTGTGCATAATACTGCCAACCCCCCAAAAATATGCCTTGAAATTATAGACTGATTCCTATGTCAGCTGGTGGCAAGGGTCAAATCAATGCTACTTTTTCTTGCTTATGAAGTGTTCCTGACAGTAATTTCCTATGGGACACATCTGAAGAGACTCTGAAAGGCCAGTTGCAGGTGTCTCACAAAGTCTGAGGCTGAACATGAACACCAAAGCTCTTCCCCTCAGCTGCAGCCTGCTTAGAGCTGTTGGCCAAGGAAGAGAAGGAGCCAGCAATGTTTGGGCTTGAGACTCCTGACATTGGCTGGACTCTGTTGGCTTTTAGGGTGCAAAACCTCATGTCCTGCAGCTGGGCTGTGCACAGTCTTTGACACAGAAGCAACCATCGTGCTGCTCAACCATGTTCTGAAGTGGTGGGAGCAGAGCCTTGCAAGGGACCAGTCGGATGCAAAAGCCAGGCTTGCGTGGTGAGACCCTGTGGTCATGCTTCCTTGTTGTGCTGACAGCCAGGTGCCAGGAGAGTTAGCAGGATGCACCTCCTTCCTGAAGGGAACGGAATCTGTTTGCTGCAGTGTTCCTGAATGGAGGCCTTGTTGGGACTGCAGTAGTCTCAAGCACCTCCCTGAGTAGAGGGAAGGGAAAGGGCTTAACCTTGTCTTCCTCCCATGGGTCTGAACTTGAGCATCTTCAGTCAGCCAGCAAGGGGGAAAAGGTCAAAAGTGATTTCCTGTCTGGCTTGCAGATCAATGTGGCTGTAGGCAGTTTCCTGAGTTGCTTGTTCTTTCCCTAACTCTTCTGCCTCATCTCCTCTTGCTCACATCTAGTTACAGTCTGTGAAATATCCTCCTGGGGTTTAACACATACAGCACAAATGGCTGCTGGACTCCAGAGCCCAATTTATTGCCCTTTCAATGCAGACTGACCAAACTGGGTTGCAAACTCCTTCTCCTGAGCCAGATCCCCTTCATGGAGCCTCTGCACATGTTCCCTGCTGGGTTCACGATGGCTTTTCCAAGACTGGAGCTGATAGAGAATCCACCAGAGAGCCTGACAGTTCTGCATGGTCTGGTGTTGAGCCCACACTGCCTCACTTGAACTGTGCAAAGTTTTTTTGTTTATAATTACTAGGTCCTTTTTCTTGATCCTGTAGCACAGAAATGAGCTCCCTACGGATGTGGTCATGTCTGAACTTAACTGTCTTCTGTTTTCAGACTAAATAGACTGTGTGACATCATTTCTTGTTCTGAAGCGGGTTTTATTGACTTGAGATCCCTTTGCAGCTTTTTCCCATTTGTCAGGTTTTAAATAGGGTAGGCATTAGTTCCAGATACAAGTTTCTTGAGGACCTTCAGAAGGGTCTTTCCTCTGCAGTGTTGAGAATAATGACCCCCACGCACTCTAGCAGATTATCACTACAGAAGCTCCCTGCTTTTATATCACCGTGGGTCACTTTATCTTTATAGACGTAGTCTGTTCGTGGGAGGTTGTGTTTGGAGCGTGCTCTGTTCCACAAATTACAGCCAGTGGCATTTATCATTAACCCAAATGCACTAGCAGGTGGTTGGCCATATCAGAAAATATTTGTATCCTTATTACAGTGTGATTTGGATCTTTCAGACTTGTCCATGTGAAGGTTTATCCATCTTGATGCCCACAGGCTTTGCCAGAAGCTTTATCTTTGTTTGCCAGATGCCTCCCTTGTTTGGAAACTAGAAAACTCTGATCAGAAACTGTACTTAATTAATTGCTTTTGCAGTTTCTTAACAAACCCCAACTATGCTGCACCCTAGAAGTGGCTGCACTTGTGTGGTGGACACAATATGTCTGTAATTAGCAAGTGTGTCAAAGCAATGGCAAAGGCATATTTGTGTTCCTTTCTTATCCTTGCCCTATTCCCACAGGTGTCACAGACAGGCACGGTAGTTGCCGTGGCTTGGGGCTGGTGATGGGCTATTCAGAGCTGTTCAAATCTGTAATAGCTCCATGTGCTGACGGGTTGTAAGCTGGTACTGCTTGTCTGGACACTACTGGGACCTGTCTGGCTCATAGAAGACTCCACTTTTTAACAAACTTTCACACTACTCTTTGACTGCTGGGACAGTGCCAAGGGGGCTGTAAGGATGAGCTTAGTTTGGGGGTTGAGGGTTTCTGAAGGTCAGGGGACTCTTGTTTCATGGAGCTCTCCTCTTTTGCTCTCTCTAGGTGGTGAAGGTTGGAATAGTGGAACAATCTTCTGCAACGTCAGGTAACAATCAGCTTGTGTGTACTTTGTGTCACACGGGTGGTGGGAGCCTGGCTTCACAGGCTGAACAAACTTGTCCATTGCCCATGTCTTGGAGTTTTGTACAGTGGAATTGGCCTCTGTCTGTCACAGGGCCCTTTTTCTTGTTACTTTATAAGGAGCTTCAGGCCAGCTGCAATTCCCACACCCTCATTCAGGGAATCTTGACTCATGTGCAAACACCCATTTGTCTTGTGTGTATTCAGAGTGGGGTGGATTCACCGCTGTGGTTATTCAAGGTTTCTGCTCCAAACTGAGGAGGCAGTTCATCGGAAGTTCACACCTATTTACCTACTCTGGGCTCAGCTTCTTAACAAAACCAATCTCAAACATGTGCCTAACACTGGGAACTGCAGGACAGGCAACAAGGTTGCCAATCTGACAACAAATTTAGACCCTTAATTTTTTTAACAAGGGAGTGCAAAGCTGACTTACACAGTTCTACCTGCTTACACACATGTACATGGGGCAGTGTTATTTTGTCAATGTGAACCTGTTTTCTCCTCCTTCATATGCACTACTAGCCAGGAATATTTTTTTCCTCACCTGTTGGGATCGTTTCTTACATTGCTTCACTATTAAACCCAGATTCCTGTGTGCCGGGTTACACGTAGGCTGGTGTGTGAAGGCAGCCCTTCTGGGGATCACTCCTCACTGCCACGTTGCTCACACCATCCTAAAGGGCCTATGTGAAGAGATTGAGGCTTTGGTTGTGAAGGGTGGAAGCAGGGGGAATGGAGAGATCCCTGTGATCAGCTCAGAGGTTCTCCAGAGTTCTCCAGAAGTCTCTGAGGGATGCTGCTCTGCAATGGTTATGGGGTGAGATTCCCCAGTAGGGATAGAGGCTCAAAATCAGCTGGGAGCAAACCCTGGGAGGAGAGCAGGTGCCGGGTGGGAAGCCCAGAGGAGTTTGAATGTCTGTGCTTGCTTCCTACCCAAACATAGAAAGTTCCATGGTTTAGGTGTGCAGGCAGTCAGAACTGATGGGCTAGCTGATCTATGGACTGAGTCTGCACAAAACCTGTGCAGCAGGAGTGTGGGCAAAAGGACTGAGCTATCCCACTGTGTGTGTGCTGGGCTGTGAGACGAACCCAGACAAACAGTTTGACTTCTTTTCTGCAAGGTGACTCTGATGACGCAGCTCCCTCAAGCTCCAGTGTCCTTTCTTCTACCCCACCTTCTGTGTCTCCTGCTGTGAAAGAAGCCTCCCCCACACCACCTTCCTCACCATCTGTCACAAGCAGCTTCTCATCCGCAAGGTAAAGCATGTTTTGTCTACTTACACCTCCCTTGGCTGTCTTCTCTGATGTATATGGGAGAGGAAACCCCATAGTTCTGCTTTCTTCCCCCCTAACACACACTTGAAATTGACACTTTTCCCTTTCACCTCTTTTGCCTCTGGAGTGATTGTGTCCTTGCTGGTCAACAAGGAGCTGAGGAGGACAGAAGGGATCCTGCACCTGATGGGAAGGCTCAAGGCCAGACACACTTGAACTAGAAGGGGTAGCCTTGTTTCTCATAGTCTGGCAGAAACCCTGATTCTGATGAGCCATTGTGGCAGCCTGTATGGGAAGGGTTTGTGTTCTCCATCTGCTGGTATTTTCCATTGAGATGGGATTCTTTAGGGGAGATTTGTTGCCAAAGAAAATACTGACCCTAATATGAGTGGGTGCTAGCCTAATCCCTCACAATTCTTACAATGTGTTTTTAAGGACCAAGTGACTGTAAAGTCATTCACTCTGGAGGAGGAGCAGGCTTTTTCCTCTCTGAGGGGAGAGCTGACAGTTGTAAGGTGGCATAGTGGAATTACAGTTACCATTCATGTGTGTGCCTGAAAGCATGTCCAAATAGCAAGGAGACAGCACCTATAAAGGCAAAGCTCTAGCTTAGCTGAAAGTTTTAGGGGTGAGGGGAGGAAACCACTAGACAACTGCCAGTGAAGAGTTGCCTTGGCCAGGACTCTCCTTTTGTTGCTGCACAAAATGTTGTAGCTGCCTAACACTGTGCAGTTTTGGTGCCCAGAAGCACATGGTGAAATTAAAGGTTCAGAGGAGTGCAGGCAACACGATGAAGGGGACAGAGCAGCTGCCTTGTGAGGGGAGACTAGAAGCAGTTTAGGGGAGGAGGGGACAGAGGTAAATCACTGAAGTTCCGCAGGATTGCGGTGGTGGTGGTTTTGTTGAATATTGGGACTGTTGTTCACCAAAGCCACGGTACAAGACCTGGGTGCACATGGTGACACTGGCAGAGGTCAATTAAAAGAATAAAAGAGGTCTTTGGCACACAGCAGGAAAGATATATTGGGACTGTGCCTGCCTCTGCTGCTTCTGTGTATTGGGATCAGCGGGTCAAAGAGGGGTTAGGCAAAGTCATAGACAGCAGATCCACTAATGGATACTAAAGGATGATTCAAAGATGTCCCCTTGGGAAAATCCAGGGGAATGCTCTGCAGCTAGAGACTGAGCTCACATACTCTCCCTAAACAGCATCTCCTGCTGTACCTTTTAGAGACAGAACGAGGAACTTTCCTGCCCACCCCAGAGAGCCTTGCAACGACCTTTAGCCTCTGAGTTCTTAAACTGGCTTGAGAGTTCCCTTCTAACAAGAAGAAATTGAAATGTGAAAGTCCCAGTTCAGCAGGTACCCAGGAACTGGAAGGTGTTAGTGGCCATTAGTCTGTGCCAGGAGGTCCAGTCCCACAAATCTTCCTGTTGGCCCTCTGTGATTTGGCAGCAGGAGAGTTCTGTCTGTCCTAGGCTGGTCCCAGCAACGGCTGGCTGACAGTGCAGAACTGTGGGCTGCGCAGGCTCTTAGGTGTGAGCAATGTGTTGGCTTTCCAAAGCTGGAAGCAGTTTGGGAACCGGTACCCACAAGGGTGTTGGCTACTAAAGCTGTGAGCTTTGGAGACAGTACATATGAAGCTGACACCCCACCTCTAAGAATCTGGTACTTTTTGACTTCATGGAAGTCAAATGAGGAAGTTTTAGGTTCAAAATTATTCCATCTCCACTGAGCTGTATATGACAGCACAGAGGGTGGAGGGTGACCCAGACTGAAAGGTAGCTCGCATATTTAACCAGAAATCAAACAGAAAATCTTGCCTGGGCATAGTGAATGTTAGGATGCTTTGTCTTTACAACTAAGATGAGAAATGTGATACGAAAGACCCTTAAAATCCACAGCTGCATCATCCTTAAAGAATCTCACTTCTGGAATTGCCCTGAGAATCTAGAACATGGTTTTGGTGATCAAAGATGAACTCTGCTTTGTGGGCTGGCTTTCAGCTGAATGAATGGCAAAGAAAAGGAAATTATTTGTCAAGAGGACCTTAATGATGGGCTGTCCTTTAGTTTCTTATTAGACAGGCAGTAAGATGCAATGCATATTTCATTCAAAATCACAGTTACATCTTCCTTAACAATTGCCATTCCTCTAAGAGGGGACACAAACTGCTAGATTAATTGTTAGTTTTTTGCCTAGTACTTACATGTTATTCAGTACTCTGTCATTGTGTAGGAAGAAGTGTAGGCTGTCAACTCTAGGTCTGCTGAATGATAAACCCTACTCCCTAACCTTTGGGGTTAGCTACTGAGAGGCAGGGGCAGGCAAGGAGTGGAATTTCTCAGGCTACTCATCTTCCCTTTTCTGCCTCAAGAAAGGCTGGCAGTGTGTTTTGGTGATGCATGTCTGTTACCACACGATGCGCAGGAGTTTTCAACAGCAGATCGTGTCCTGAAATCTGCTGTTGTTTAGCAAACACCACAGGACTGGCAGAGCAGTCTCCCAGCGCAGGAACTCCCCAGCCCACAGCAGGGCTTATGGGGTGTATTGCCTAGTGCCAGCTCTGTTACTGGGACCTGGAAAGGGTAGAGATCCTGTGTGACCTGGTGGAGCACCTGGACAGGAAAGGAAGCAGCTGATGGCAGGAAGATCTCATGGACATAAAAGTTGGAAGTAATCAGGGAGGCTGAGAACTCGGTGCTTAATGCTAAGGGGCCCACTAGCTCTTTATTCACCCCAGTTCAGGGATGGTTTTGGCAGTACTTCACCTGGCCAGAGTCATTAACCACATCGGTGCTCAGGAGGCAGCAGCAAGATGCTTACAGACCCTCTTCCCCACTCAAAAACTGGAAGTGATCTGAGCTACCTCAGGGGTTGCTGTTGCTGGCTGGGTCACTCAACTCAGAATCACATTAGGAAACTGCTTGTCTGCCGCCTTTCCCACTGCTTGCCCTTGTGGCTGTGCTGCAGGTCAGCTTGTCTCAGCTCTTTTCAGTTCTCTGCTGCCAAGCCAATACCACCATGCAATGGTGTGTCACTAAGTTTTGACTTGTGCTTTTGTGATTATTGGGTCTCACTACGAAACATTGCTGCCTGATCTCCTAAAGAGCCAGGAGTTTGTCCTCTGACCACCTGGTGAGGAATGGCAGCCACTCTGACAAAACACAGATGGGGGGAGCTCTGAGTGCTGTGTAGAAATTACCTTCCTCTCTTCTTTTCCAGCCAGAGCCTTGGTGCTGAGTTGATGGGCCTGCAGGTGGATTACTGGATTGCAGCTCCACCCATGGACAGAAAGAGAGACCCAGAGAAGAAGGACCCCTCCACTACCAAAAATACACTGAAATGCACTTTCCGGTCCCTCCAGGTCAGCAGGTTGCCTGCCAGCGGTGAGATTGCCACCACTCCAACAATGTCCATGACCGTCGTGACAAAAGAAAAGAACAAGAAAGGTAAGGTGGACACGTTTAATGTTGCCAAAGGCCAAGCATGCAATGCTGCTCTCCCTGTTCTGCTGCTCCAGGGCTGCCTGACTTGTCAGTCCTGCCTTACAACACCTTAGTCATATTTTTATCCCCAAAATCCAAGCCTGTCTGTAGATGAATAAGGTGATAGAATTATGAAAGGGTGGTGGTTCTTTGTGCTGTAAGAGGGGATGTGCTCACGCTTACAGCAGAAGTGGTATAGGCAAAAAGAACAAGAGTGGGGACAAAAAAAGACATTTGTGGGTGGTGTTCCAGAAAGCCAGGATTTGTGTTGCTCCGGACACCTCCCCTGGTGAGCCTGCTGCTGTGGGGTGGTGGATTAGGTAAGAGGCAGCTTGTGTCCTGAGCACCAGAGTCAGGGCAGACCCTGCAGCCCATACAGCTCCATGCTCTGGCCTCTCTTCTGCCACGTGACAGAGGTGCAGACAGAGGCAGGACGTGTGCATCCCATCATGTTGCAGCCTATGGCAGCAGTCTGGATTTGATATGGTATCCTCATGCTAAAATACAAGTCATAGCTGGACAGATGCACCAACCAGATCTGCCAACATGGGTGTAGGGATTTGAGTACAAAGGGGAGGTGATGTCACTCAGAACAGGGCTGCAGAAATATAAGCTCTTCTACAGGAGCTCTAATGTTCTTGCACAGAATGTTTGTGGTACACAAGGAGGTAGAAAAGAAATGCTCTCAGTACGCAGCCTGGTGTTAACTTTTTTCTTTCATCTTCTGCTCTTAAAATCATGGCTTTGTGTTTATTTTCTCCAAACCAAAAAAAAAAAAGGCATTTAAAATATTGTCAGTAATTCTATATTTGCTCCTTGGTAACGTCAAACATTTGAACCCAAGAACAGCTCTGCTGAGAAGTGTTTTCAAGGAAGCAGCAAGGCTGTTCTGCACTTGCATTCAACTGCCAGTAGCTGTCCTTCACATCTTCCTGTCCAGGAGCCTGGGAGTCATTGTGGTGGAAACAAGAGTTTGAGGGGCTCTGAGAAAAGGCCAGCAGAGCCTTCTGGACCTTCTGGCTGCAGGCATGGGTAGATAACTGCAGCCAGGTCACTACTGGGCCAACATAGCTGTGACACTGCTGGTACCAGAGTTCCCAGCCTTGACCACACTCATTTTAAGTGGCATTTCTGTGGGAGAAGCAATCCTTGGGTGCTCAAAGTACTGTTCACTGGGGCTGGCCCAGCCTGGAGCAGTGGTGTTCAGCACCACTGGTTTTTGTGTAGCCGGTTTGTACAACCTTGCTCATGCATTTGGAAAGTTGTAGGGCAACTGGACCCTTTCTAGCTTTCCTAATGCCTTCCCTCTCCACCAGCTGCCTGTAGTTTATAGTCATTCCAGCTCTCCCGGTGTCTGTGAAGCTCAGCTCCTGTCGGGCTGCTGTTAGCGTGCAGCAAACCTGCCTGCAGCCGCGTGGGATGCTGGAGCACGGTGCTGCTCGGCAGCCCTCTGCAGTATGCGGGCCTCCCCCTAGGTGGTGTGGCTGCCCGGCAGATCCCGGAAGCCCAGCACAGGGCACAGACTGGGGACCACCACAGATTCAGCTGTTTTTTTTCTGGTGTCCCAGCAAAGCAGCCAGGAGCTGACCTGAAGGTGCCCTTTGGGACCTGGGTTATGAGCTGGGAATGCTTCACGTAGGAGATGCTTAGGGCTAGGACGTCTGTGTCTTAGGTGATGGTGCTGAGCACCACCATGGTCAAACTCATGTCAAACAGGAATGATTTTAGGAATTAAAATGAGTTAGAATTTTCAGACATGAATGTTTAAATTCAAAAACCCAAACACATCTTGGTGCAGCTCCTGTGTGTGACAGAGATTCACTGTGTACTGGTTTGATTTTCTTCCAGTGATGTTTTTGCCCAAGAAAACAAAAGACAAGGAGATTGAGTCAAAGAGCCAGTGTATTGAAGGCATCAGCAGGTTGATTTGCACAGCGAAACATCAGCAGAACATGCTGCGTGGTAAGTGCAGCACTTGCACCCCCTCCGGCTCTGGGGTGAGGCTCATCTGCTAACATTTTCCTCCACACAAAGGGTTGACCTGGTGTCCTGCCCCATGCCCTGGAGCCAAGGTAATGGGGTTGTTCCTGGGGAATGGCCTTGGATGTGTCCAGCATGTGGGAATGTTTTAATAGATCTGGGATATGGGAAAATCCTCCCTTGGTCAGGAACTCTTCTGAACTGGTGCACTGAATGAGAGCAAGGTCTGTGCCAGCATCCATTCCATTCTCTCCCCTGTTTCCCTTGCACGTCTGGGAAGCAATGGTGTAGGGTGGTGAGAGGGTGACTGCTCTTCCAGGCAGGACTCTGGCACAAAGGCCTGCCACAGCAGGAGCTGTACATGATGCATCCTGCAGGCAGACCTAAAGTGGCTGTCAGTGGAGCTGTGCATCCAGTATCAAAAACACCCCTGTAGCCTGTTCAGTTGATAATCCCCACCACTGTTAACAGCAGGGGGATCTGTGTGGGTTTCCTCCTTAATCCTGGCCCAGTCCTTGTGAAACTGGTGAGTGGAAGGGGGTGATCATAGAATGCGTGTCACCTCTTTAAGAGACACAGATCTCCTGGTTAAGAGTGCCAGTGAGGAGAGCCTGATGTCTATCTCTGTAAGAGTTCTTTTGCCCAACAAAAGAAAATGGAGTGTGTTTAGGAAATTGGAGAAATCAGATCAGGTGATGCTGAAATCAGCAGTCCAGGGGGATCCAGTTTCAGTGAGCAATGCTGTAACAACAGTCTGAGCTGTTCTCCCTAAATTTGGTCTGCTCTTGAGCCTTTCTCCCTGGTATGTGCGGCTATTTGCAGTGACAGCAGTGGGGTGGCCAGGCAGAGCACGTGCCAGGCCTCCCTCTGCTGACTGCAAGGGGGGTTTCTAGCAAAGCTCTTTCAGGCTGGCCACTTCCACTTGGTATTTACTAACTCTCCTCTCTTTTTACCCTCCCCTGCAGTCCTGATCGACGGGGTGGAGTGGAATGACGTCAAGTTCTTTCAGCTGGCAGCACAGTGGTCCTCTCATGTCAAGCACTTTCCCATCTGCATATTTGGACACTCCAAATCTAACTTCTAGCCGTGCTCGGCGGAGAGACCTTCTGTCTGTCCCGGGGACTGCACACCAGGAGCCAGGAATTGCGTGCCAACTCTGACTCGTGTCGCTCTGCCCTCTCCTGCAGAATTAATTACAGATGTGCTTGGATTACTCTTGAATTACATTTTTTCTATTAACTCTTAAGTTTACTACAAGGGAAGGAAACCCCTTTAAACAAAGGCAAAAAAACCCCAGTCTTAAATATAGATGTGCTGACAACATGAAGTTGTGGGGGAGTTGGCAGGAGCAGGCAACCTGCCCAAGAAGACCTACCACTTCCAAGCAGATAGCTGAATAACTGCACTGCTTATTAACCTGAGACCTCATTGGTGTGAGTGCGCTGGGGGAGCCGTGAAGCAGCTCATACGGATTTTGCAGAAGATCATGCATGTTCCGGTGCGTTTGTCCCCCTCTCTCTGCATTTCTAGGGAAAAAAAAAAAGATGGCCAGTCTTTCCTCCTGCTGCCAAAGGATGAGAGATCAGCGAGTCTGGAGGGAGTTCAACTGTCCAGTTTGAAAAACAAACCACTTGCATAGCTAGGGAGGTCTGGAGAGGAGATTCCCCTTCAGAGCATGGAGTCTGTCCACAGGGACGGGCAGGTGTTTGTGCTGAAACGATTCCTGAGGAGGGTTGGGCAGGAACAGTAATTAGGGAAACGCGAGGTATAAAGAAACTCCAGTGTCCCAGGTCTGTGACAGTGACCAAGCCAAGCCAGTCACAATGTCCCTGCAGCTGGCTGTGCTGCTGCGGGACACCACATCAGTGGGGTCGCTGCTATTTACATACTCACACCGATTATTTACCTGTCAATAAAACCTCGCCCAGCCTCTAAAGGGAAAGGATTTTTTTAATAGCTGCAGATTTTTTTTAATGCTTTCTAAAAAAAGAATAAAATAAAATAATAAACAAAAAATAAGATGAAAAAAATTAAGTTGCCAAAAAAACAAACCCAGGAAAATGAGCCGTTGTCTGTGAGGTGATACATCACTGTAGTGGCTGGACTGGGAGCCAGCCAGGCGCTCTGCACGTCCAGCTGCCTTCCCGTCCATCTGTCAAACCGCACACGTGAGGTGGCGTGGGCTGCTTTATCTGCTGCCTTTGTCCTGCCCTGGCCGCCCTGTGCTCTCCAGAGCCTGCTGCTGTCACCCTCCTGCACCTCCCCAGGCTGAGTGCAGACCGCCTGGCTCCACGGCCAGTGGGGGAGAGCATTTTTGCTGTGCCCTTGAACCATCCAGAACCTCTCCTGTAGGGACTGAGTGACGGTAACAGGAATGAAGGGTGCTGGGCGTAGGCAGCCTCCTCCAGACTGCTTTGTCCTTCCCTTCTGCTTTCTGAGTGTTCCTCCCCATGGGCATTTCTCTGTGGATTGCATCCCTTGCCCAGCAGGATATGCTTTTACCCTGGCACAGCATTGCCTATGGATTGAGGATTTGCTAGGGAGTTCAGTCCCAAGGTGCAGTGGAAGCTGTGGCTGGGATGTGAGAGAGGATGAAGCCAGCCAGGTTCTCTATCCCTCTTGGGCAGCAAGGTCACCTGGGAGATGGAGAAGTGGGATTTTTAGGTGTCTCTCACACTGTTGGCTTGGCTCTGGTTGCTTGTGTGCACCTTGGTGCTGCCAGGGACAATTGGGGTGCCAAGACAAGGGGATGCTTTCACAAGGAGGCAGTGTGACAAGCTGCAGGCAGTGGCTCTAGGTGCTGCAGATATGGCCTCTTGCTCTCCAGGCTTTCTGGGGCATGCCTGGGAGGGATGTGGAGCAGTTGGCAGATGGGGCTTGGGGAGCAGTGGTTGCTGTGTGGAAGAGCAGACATTTCTGGCATTTCAGGGTAAGGGACTGAAGTTTTTGATGGGGTCCTTTTGGATCGCAGGGAGGGGCAGGGCCAGGCTCTGCAAGCATTTCCAGAAGGCACTCTCTGAGGACAGTAATGCTTTTGAGCCTTTACCAGCATCTGCAGGTCAATACTTCTTCAGTACTTCTTTTTTTTTCCTCCTTTTGGTTTGGGTTTTTTTTTTTGGCTGATCCCTTACCCTTGGCTTTTCAAAGGCTTGGGGAACCTGCTTTGCCCTGCTTGCGGGTCGTGTTCTGTGTGGGGACCTCCTGGTTTGTTTTGGGCAGGGCGGTGGTGATGTGTCCTGTTAAGCCTTTTCCAGCTGAAGGGGTGTGTAGGGATTATTAGGCAAGAGCATGGTCCCTGCTGGTGCCTCTTGCAGCTCACAGCAAGGGCTGCATCATCAACACTGATTTCATGGAACCCTTTCCCAGCACAAGTGCAACCTCCTGGGCCAGGGACTGGGTATTCCCTTCAAACCATGCAGGGGAGGAGGACGTGGTCCCACGCCTTGTGGCCCGCTGCTGGGCAGGCCATGCTGTCTGGTTGCAATACTCTGTTTCTTCCCGCAGTCCCACGGGCAGGGCTGCCCGCCGTCTGCTAACTCTTGGCTGTGGCAGAAGCTCGGCTCTAGTTTGACTGTCGTGGTGTCCGTCAGTTCGTGTGGTTTTGGTTGACCCGAGCTGATGCTCTGGGACTGTATAGCGTTGCCTAGCAGCAGTAGCGTGGGAGATGGTGTATAAGCACATCTCTTCTTTTTCTTTATTGAGGCTGTTACATAAAAAAAAAAAAAAGGCTTTTAAAAGGAAATTAGTCAGTGTGTGATTTCTTCCTCGAGTCTCACGCTGGTGTGACAAGAGTGACTGGGCTGGGTTCCAGCGTCAGGAGCTGCAGGCAGCCCAGGCAGCTCTTGGTGCCGGAGCGTGTCAGTGCTGCAGAGACGGGGTGAACTGACCGACTGCAATAACTTTGTTTACCATCACTGTGCTCCTCTTTGTATTTCAACCTACTGTAACGAAACAAATGGTAGCTAGGACAGGATTTTCAGGGTCCTGTCTACCAAATGTGTGTTGCCCTGCTCTACTCTGTGTGTGTGTGTGTGTGTGTGTGTACCTTCGTGTGTACGTGTGAGAGAAACATTTCTGCTCGTGGCATTTCTTGTTGGTTTGTGTTTGGTTCTAACTTTATACAAGTGAAGTCACTGGGAAACTCGGTGTACGCCTGAGACCTTGTGTCTCCGCAGGGTGTCTCCGCTGTGTAGAGCTGCCCTTGCTCTGAAATGCCTTTCCTGTGCAAGGAAACAGCCCGGCTTCTTAGCCTTGGCTTCCCCTCTCTATCAACGGCAGGCTGGGCCTGCCCGTGGGCAACTCTGCACCCAGGGGGTGGCAGTGGTGTTTCCCTGCCTTGAGGGCAAGGGCTGATGTGTAAATTTGGTGGTGTTGCTCTGGTCAGCGTGTTGTGCCTCTTCATTTCTCTTGTATCACATGGAGCCACTTTGTGCAGCTGTGTCTGTCCCTGACTGGAGGACAAGCGAGTTTCTGTCTCCAAGGTAAATGAGTGTCAAAGCATGCACATGGCTCAGGCTGTTTTGGGAGGCGGGTTTTCACCTGGTAACAGGTAGGAGTGACAGGTGTTGGGTCTCCCACTCCATCTGTGTCCCTGACAGTTTACCAGGGGGTGCTCCCACTAGCGAGCCCTACCAGCCTGAGGGATCCCTGCAGTGGGGCCGGGGAGAGCTGCTGGCACATGGTGGGTTCATGCCTGCAGAGCTGTGCCAGCTTGGTGGGGTTAGGTGGTTGTGTGCGAGTTGGTGAATACAAAAGGGTGGTTTAGAGCAGAGACAGCACTGCTCCATCTTTAACTCTTGAGGGGTTTTGTTAGAAAGGTGCAACTCAAAAGAAGAACAGTGGCATTATCTCACCTGCCTGCATTGGATGGGGCTTGCTTTGGGGCACGGCAAAGGCAGGGGCTGGAGCGGGCAGCATCTGAGCTGATCTCTGGCCAGGAGGTGCTTTGAAGTTGGTGTCCCCTAGTCTCCCTGCCCCTTTGTGTCCCATGGCTTGCCCCTGCTTCCCGCAGAGCACATCTTCTGCTCCCCTGGCTGTGGCTTCTCAATGCAGCCAGTTTGGTTTCCAGCTGTTTTTGGGTGAAGTACCCTGCACCTCACTCAGAGGTGAGGTCTCAGGAAAAGGGCTCGCTGCTGCACTGGGCTGTGCTGTGCTGACCTAGTTTAACAGCACTGGTGAGCAGATGAAAGATGGAAGGTTTCTGTGGCATTGTGTTGTACCTTGAGTGCTTCCTGGTCCTCCAGGTTCAGTTTCCCAGAGACAAAGGCTTGGGCTTGGCCTCAGCCCCGCCAGTATTCGGTCAGCTGCCAGCTCTCCTGCGGCGCCAGTGACTTTGTGGGCATCTTGGGCGGCTGTTTTAGCTCAGCGCTGCAGTTCCCATCCAGTTCAGTTGTTACCGGGTACATCTCAGCAGTGACTGCAGTGTGCTCCTTAATTACGCATGAGTCTGGGGAGAGCCACTGTCGCTTTGGCTGCGTGTTTCTGCTTTAATTAGCACACGCTTGTGGTGTTATCCTGTAGAGAGGGCAGTGGTAGGTGGCTGGAAGGCTCTGGGGCTGGAGATATGCCTGTTTGCTTTCCATCGTCAAACTCAACTGCAGACCGCACTGCCCCATGCTTAACCTGCCATTGCAGCAAAGGCCTGGTTGAGCTTCTCACCAAGCAGTGTGTGATGGAGGGAGCACTGAGAGCTGGGGTGGGAGGGGTGTTTCACATAGCAGCTCCAATCTTAAGCAGAAGGTCCTGGTGAGAGACAGCAGAGCTGGTGGCCTTCTGCTGCTTGGTATTCTGAGGGATCAGGAAGGCTGGGATTAGGGCAGTCCTGCCATGCAGTGCTAAAGGCTGGGGACCCTGGAGCTTTCTTGAGGGTAGGTTGGATGCAGTGCCTCTGTCCCCTTCATTCAGGGCATCTCGATCTCAGTGAATAGCTGTGTGGTGGCGTTTTAGTGTGACACACCCTCCAGGCTTACTTGGCAGGGAGAAGGCCAGGAATGAGCAGCAGCAGCTCCCAGAGGTTTCCTGATTCCTCTTCAGCAGGGTTTCTCATGGGGCATGCTCCTGGCAGAGCTGTCTCCTGCAGGGTCTCTTGGCTGCTTTGGGACAGACTAGGGGAGGAAAGGGACATGCCAACTTGGAAAGCAGCAGGTCACTGGTTTCCTTGAGGAAGAGCACTGGTCTGGGGCCACATCCAGTCAGCTGCTGCTTTGCCCTTTGGCCAGAGGGTTTACAGAGCGTTGCCTGCCCACTTGTGTATGTGCTGTGGCAAATCACTGCGAGTGTGGATGCCACTTGTGCTGGGGCTACGTGTCACCAGCCTCATCTGGGCCATGGCATATGAGGGGACATTACCACTTTGTAGATTCCCGAGTTGTCCATCTGTTTCATTGTTGTACTGTTTGGGTTCTAGGTTGGTTTTGTTTTTGTTTTTGTTTTTTTTTAATGAAGACAGATGAAATGTAAATAGCCTTTTTTTTTTTTTTTGGAACAAACTGCAACGTGCTCAACCTCGTCAACTATTTTATGGTACTAATACAACACTAATAAAACTGGACATGAAAGCACACACCCGTCCCTTGAGTCATCTCTCAGCGGGGGCTGCTCTGGCGTGACTGGGGCAATTGTCTCCTGCAGGAGACAGCAGCATGGCTTTCTAGCGTGGGGGTATCTCTTGCGTTATGTATGCAGTTGCCCAGCTGCACTTCTGGGGCAGAGCTGGTGGATCCGCATGTCCTCCCTAGCACCGAGCCCTCATGTGGTTTCTGCAGCCTTGCTGCCCTCTGCTCTCTCTGCCTCCTCTCCCAGAGCCAACCTGCTTGCCCCCTGCAGCTCTCCTGGATCTGACAGCCCTCTCTAGCATCTGGTCCTCACCCCCTCAAAGCGAGCAGGGGCCAGGCTGGTGCCCATTTCTGGTCTGAGGCCTGCCTTGGATGGACAGAGTGGTGTTAGGGAATGGAAGGGGAGTGGGTCTTCCTGGGGAAGAACTGAGGCTGTGGTAGCCTGAAGCTGCGTGTGCTCGTGGGAGAGGGACTGGGATGTGTGGGGTGGCAAGCACCTGGGCTTGGTGCTGGGGAGTGGAAAAGCGGAGAGAAGGAAAGAGAAGAGCTAAACTGCTGCTTTGAGGCGGAAAGGTGAAGAAATTTGGGGAAATGGCTGTGTTCCCCAGGATACAGCACACCAGAGGCAGCAGTGGAAATGCCAAGCTGCAGCAGCCTGCATTCCTGTGCTTCTCCTGGCCGAGGGTGGGGGCAGGGGTGGCTGCTGATGGAGCAAGAAGCTGGGGGTGAAGGACGGTCCCCACAACTGGCCAGGCTGCTCTCAAAGCACACAAGTCTCAGTGGGTGTCCCAGCTGCTTCTCTTGTCCTGGGTGGGCTTGCAGGCACATTTATTGCCTGAGCCCTTTCGTGGAGGAGAGCATACAAGCCCAACCCAGGTGGCACTGAGGGGCTTGGAGAACTCCAGGCAGGAGGAAGTTATGTAGCTTGGGAGGGGTCAAATCCAGGACTCCTGAGTGCAGAGACAATACCAAAAGCCATGGGGAAGGCCTGGCTGCTGGTGAGGTGGGGGGAGCACCCGTGGGGCAGCTACGGGAGAGAAGTGGGTCAATCCTGTGTTTTGGGCATGTATTTTTTGCACAGGGTCAGCTGTAAACCTGCACTGAGGGCCTGGCTATGTGGAAGAGGCGCAGTCTGAGCTTTGCCTTTTCAGAGCCTGTGGAGGACCTTGTCTCAGCATGGGAGGGAGGGTGCAAGCAAGAGGAGACTGGGATGGTAGGAAGGCTCAGGAGTTGGCAGGGGGAGCAGAGTGTTCCCCACATTACCAGGGAGCATGCCTGAGCTTTCCATGCCAAGACCAAAGTCCTGGTGGGGGCCATGGGCATGTTCCCCTGTCTTCCAGAAGGGAGAAGGAAAACAGAGATGGGTGGAGCAAGGATGGGTCAGGACTGGGTTGTGTCAGGTCATATGCAATGGGCCCAGAGAGCCTCTCTCACCCACGCATGCTGGGACAAGCCAATTTCTGCCAAGCAATCTTGGACTGAACTCTCAAAGTGCCAGCATCTTTCTTCTGCAGGTCTTGGCTTCCCTCAGCAGAGGCGCACCCTCCATTGCCACAGGAGAGGCATCAAATGCAAGCACTGTCCTGCCAGGATGCACCAGAAGCCTTCTGGAAAGGGTCACCACGGTGGGAGTCAGTGGCACCCATGGGACTGGGGTTTGGTGTTGGGAGATAGGTCACTGCAAGAGCCCGCTCCTTCCCAGGCTGTGTCTGCCGGCACCGGCTCCCCTCCCTCCTGTTGCACAATGCCCTGGTGGTGGCCACAGCTATTGCTTAACCTGGAAGAAGAACAGCGGGGAAGTTCCGACATGGTTTTGTTACCAATTTTGTTACCAATTTAGCATCTGGAAAAAGCAGGCAGCACCACGTGACTGACCACTGCTTCGTGTGCAACTACCAAGTGCCCCGTGATGCAATTTGTAAATATTTATTCTGGATAATTTTTCCGTGTCCTACTGAATTATTTTCTGTTCTGCAGAGCGGTGACAGAAGCAGCTAGGGGAGAGCCAGCCCTCGCATCCCACCGGCTCCCTGATGACTGTGCCAGCATGTGCTGCCCCGGATGGCTCTGAAAGGGGAAAATTTCACAGTGGTGTCCCCCTGCACATTGAACATTTTTGGTTGACCAATTTCCACCCCTCCCCGCTCCCCTCCAGGAGGTGCTTTCCTCGCTCAGCTGTGCTCCTTGCATGCATTGGAGACTTGAAAGTAGAGCCCTGTACCCTACTGGGGTCCAAGGACTGTCAGACGTTTAGGTGGGTTTTTTTCTAACACACAAAATAAAAATCCCTGTTTGTTTTCAAATAGATGTATTTTGGCAGATGTCAAGGTTTTGGGTGGTCTTGTGTGGCTGATTCAGGGCTCTATGAGAACTGGGGTTGAAAGTGCAGGCAGTGGTTGTGCCCAGCCCTGGTAGAGTGTCTGTCCGCTCTTGGCCATCAATCACTTCACTCCAGCGAAGAGTTTAATGAGGGGTATTTTTTGGCCATCATGACCTGCCTGACTGTGAGGAGGGGTCTTGGGCTGACACCTTAGGCTCAGGCAACAAGAGGTGATTCTCCAGCTTGGCACTGGAGCTGAGGAGCAAGTGTAGATGTCCTGCCATGAGAGAGAGGCCTCTTTGTTGGGGTTCACCTGCTGGCCTTGGCCAAGTGTGTGGAGAAGTACTCGGGGGGAGTGGCTGGTCATCTGCTCAGCTGTACTTCGTCAGCCCTTGCTTGGGCACCTTCTGTAAAGGTGTTATGTACCAAAACTTGGTAGTTTCTTGGGCCATTTTTTGGTGTCAGCCTGTTAGTTCCTGTAGGAGAAGAAATGGCAATATCCAAGTTTTGCAGAGCAATCTGGAGCTGGGGACTGTTCACCAACCATGCTGGGCTGCTGAGGAGACACCTGGAGAGAAGCAGTGCGTGAGTGAAGAAAGGACAGTGACACCCCAAGATCAGTGAGCGAGGAAAAGCTAAGGTGATCATCTACATTTTATCTTTTGGGATGATGCCTGAGGAGGGGGGGAAACCCCCTGCCATGGCAATGTCTTGGGGGCAGCAGAGAGGATGGGACAAGCAGCCCCTCGCCATCATGGGGACCTGGGGGAGATGGTGTAGGAGGGGTACAAGCATGTGAGTGGGAGGTGTGTGCTGGGCATGGGATTTCCATGTGTGGGTGGAGGGGTGTACATGGGGACCAGGCAGTGTGCAGATGTAGGTACAGGCAGGAGGGGGCTGTTGGATTGTGTAAGTGGACTGTGGATGTGTTTGAGGACAGGAAGCACGGGGGCTGTCTGCAGGAACAGGCGTTATCTGTACGTGGAGGTGGTGTGTGTGTGAGAAGGCCTGGTGTGTGTGAAGAAGGCTGGCAGTACAGGCGGATATGTGTGGGTGTGAGGAGGGCTGTGTATGAGTACAGCTGTGTGCATGTGACAAGGACTGTGAGTACAGCTGTGTGTGTGATGAGAACTGTGAGTACAGGCAGACGCATGTGGGTGTGAGAAGGGTTTGCCCAGTGTGTGTGGATGAAGGGCTGTGAGTACAGGTAGCAGTGTGTGAGAGTAGGGCTGTGAGTATACAGTGTGTGTGACTGTGAGGAGGGATGTGCCTACAGGCGGGCGTGTGTGTGTGGAAGGAGGGCTGTGAGTACAGGAGGAGGTGTGTGAGGAGGGCTGTGAGGATACCCAGTGTGTGTGGAAGGAGGGCTGACTACAGGCAGATTGTGTGTGTGAGTCCAGGTGGCGTTTGAGCGTGTGCCTGTCGGGCTGTGTGTGAGGACAGGCCGTGTGTGTGCCAGGACAGGCGGGGGCTGTGAGGAGGGTTGAGCCTGTGTGGTGACTGGCGGACTGTGCGAGGGGGGCTGTGTGAGGACAGGCGGAGTGTGTGTATGTGAGGAGCGAGGCGACGCGAGGCGCAGCCCGCCGGCAGGCC
>VZTM01016924.1:497693-519300 GCA_013400555.1 Jacana jacana
GGCCTGGGGGGGCTCCGGGACAGGCGGCGGGTGAGGCGTGTGGGGCCGGAGCGGGGCAAGGGCCTGGGGAGCTCTGGGGTGAGAGGGAGGCTTGGCGTGGGGTTAAATGGGGTGAAGGGCTGCTGTGAGGGAGCCTCTGTGGGGGCGGTGGGCTTGAGTTATGTGAGCCGGGGCTGTGGGGAAAATTTAGGTGAGGGGTACGGAGTGGAGAACAGCCTTGTGTGGGGCCCTGTGGGGCTGGAGGGTGCAGGGAGATGGGGCATGTGAGGTGCAGGGCTGGGGCTGCTCAGGGGGCTCGGGCAGAGAGGTGCGGAGGAGAGGGGCACAGGGAGGGTGCGGTGGGTTAGTGGGGCCGGGGCAAGGTGGGAGAAGAGGCCGTGGGAGAAGCAGGGTCGGGCTGGGGCCTGGGGTGCAGGTTGGCTGCTGGGATGGGGGTCATGCGAGGTTGCAGGGGTGGGGACCAAGGAGGAGTTGTTGAGATAAAAAGCACAAAGATGGGCAGAGGCTGCTGGTAGACCGGGGGACTGGTGGCGAGACACGTCCTGCAGATCTTGGCCTCCCCTTCCACCCTTGCTGTTTTGTTGTATAGCTTCCCATTAGTCTTCTATTCAGGGTTGCGCTCCTGTCTGATTGTCCTTTGTTTTGACTCACGTGAAGAGAAAGGAGAGGCAACAGGGTTTGGGATTGCGTTTTATGGAATATAAACCGAGGGTGGTCTGGCATGAATTTGTGCTCGGCCATTTTCCTTCATAAAAGCTGTTCTGTGAAGCTTCCTTCTCCCCAGGACTATAGGATGTGCAGGAAAACATTTTTTGTGAGGTTCCCTCCTTTTCAAAATACTTCATTTCTTGTGGAGTTCTGTAAAACTGGAGTAAAGTAAACAAGGGAAAAAATACAGCAAAGGTGGCCAAGCCATCCTGTCTGGCCGCTCTCCACCAACAACTACTTTCTGTTCTTTCTGCTTCTCTGGCCTACCCATACTTTGTGCTCTGAAAAATGCCACTTCTTTTGTCACGTTAATACTTTTTTTTTTCCCCTGGTTGCACTTGGTTTCACAGAGGGATAAGGTCTGCCTCGGCTTTGTTTCTTGGGTTGCTACAAGCTGATAGTGTGCATGTAGCATTATGTTGGTTTGGAGGTGCTGGGAACAGAAAAAGGGCAAGATGAGCTGTGGAAATTTACAGCTCAGTTCCTGGTGTGACTTACGAAGGGAATTGTTTCCTGGAAATTATTGTTTGGCATTTATTGTTATAGGCTCCAGTCTTGTGTGGAAAGTCATCTCTAGTATTTTGTTTGAAAAAATTTGTATTGTGCACCCCATGGGTGGTGGGAAGGGACTTCTGGACTTCTGGAGACTTCTAGGCTGACCTGCTAGAAGCTGTCCTGTTGGAGAAGGGTGCTTGGGTCTGTGTCCAGCTTGGTTCTGGTAATCTTTAAGGATGGTGATACCACCCTTCCTTTAGGCCCTGCCCAGAATTTGACCACACTTACAGCAGATACTTGTTTCTGTATGCCTGGTTGGGTTGTCTGGTGTGCCAGCTGGTGTCCCTTGCCCTATCCTAGCACATCTCTGACAAGAGCCTCTCCCTGACTGTTCTACATCTCCTGCTCAGTAATTGTAGACATCAGTAACATCTCCCCTCAGTCTTCTTCCTGGGCTGACCTAACCTACCTCTCTCAGCCTTTCTTTGTGTGTCCCATGTTCTAGCGCTGACCACCTTGGTAAGTCACCACCCTTGAGCTTGGGGAGTCCAAGCTGGACCCAGCTCATAAGTGCTTAGCAGAGGAGCAGGATCCATCCCCTCACCCTGCTGGCTGCACTCATGGTAACATAGTGATGTCGTTGCCTTTGCTGCACAGGCTGCCAGCTGTTGGCTCCTGGGCAATTCGTTGTTTTACAACAAATTGTAGGAAGATGCCTTCCTACAGAGATGCTGTGCTGACAGCCTGCACTACTGCAGAGAGTTATCCCACCCCAGATGTGGGGCTTTGCTCTAGCTGTAGTTGGACTTGCTGGGGTTCTTGTCAACCAGTTTTCCAGCTTGTTGAAGTCCCTTTAAATAACAGCCCTGCCCTCCAGCACGTGATATGCTTCCCAACTTTTAGAGTGTACTCTAGCCTGTATCCAGGTCATTAAAAAATCTTTTAAGCAGGGTTGGCTCCAGTGTTGATCCTCAGGGGATGCCACTGGTAACCAGCAGCCAGATGAAGGTTGTAAGTGATGATCGCAATCCTTAAGATCTTGGCATTCCAGCCAGATTTTTTTCACCTTTATTGTCCCGTTATCCAGGCCACACCTCAGCGCTTTGGTGTGAAGGATGCTGTGGGAGGCTAGCACAGCCTTTGACACCAAGTCAAGGTGTATAATACCCTCTGCTCTTCTCTCAGCCAGAGAGCCAGCCTTTTCATCCCAGAGGGGAGTCAAAGTAGTTAGGTATGATTTGCCTTCGATAGATCCATTTTGGCTGGTCTTGGTCACTTCCTTGTCTTTTCTGTAGTTGGAAATGGTGTCCAGGATTTGCTCTGTAACCTTTCTGGGCAGAGGGCAAGGCAGTTGGCTGATAGCCGAGGTTACAGTGCTCTGTTTTTGTACATATGGATGAAGTCTTGATTTGACACATTACCAAGATCAACATATGGATGGATGCAGCTGTTCCTGTGTCAGCGCTCTGTTCAGCCTGAGCTGGAGGAGTTTGTATTATTGAATTTTTTTTTGACCTCTGGTGCTGGTATCTCCCATTAATGGTTTTGTGCACTGGAGTTGAGTGTGAACTCCATGGCAGGATTAAATTCTAAATGGGATTTTTTCATAGTCAGGTTGTATACTTCCAACTGGAAGACAAACATTTATAGAATCAGTCATTCAGGTTGGAAGAGAGACCCTTGGGATCATAGAGTCCAACCATCAGCCCTAGTCTACAAAGTTCTCCCCTACACCATATCGCCCAACACCACATCTAATCTACTCTGAAACACAGTCAGGGATGGCGACTCCACCACCTCCCTGGGCAGCTGATTCCAGTGTCTGACCACTCTTTCTGTGAAGAACTTCCTAATGTCCAGCCTAAACCTACCCTGTTCTAGCTTGAAGCCATTCACTCTCATTCTATCGCTAATTACCTGTGAGAAGAGACCAGCACCAACCTCTCGACAATGTCCTTTCAAGTTGTTGTAGAGAGCAATGAGATCTCCCCTCGGCCTCCTCTTCCTCAAGCTAAACAGTCCTAGCTCCAGGGATAATATTCAGCAGATAATCTGTTAATATTCTTGTGGCTCCCAAGTTATGTTGTATGAACTCCAGACCTAACAGCTACCAAAAGCAGCTTGTTTGGTATAGATCAATAGGACTCCTACAAGTGTATGTTGACTCAGAGAGGAAGATGATTACTTTTGGCCTAATCATGAAGTGCCATGTATTTTTGTTTTCAGAAAACCAGTAGGTAGATTGCACTTCTCTGATAAGGACTGATTTTTAAATATGTAGTTGACAGCTCTTCTAGAGCACACTAAGTGTCTTGCTCTCTTTCAGTGCTGGTCTACAGTAGTTCCTTTATAGAGAAGCTGAGGAGCCTGCACTATGGGGCTGATAGTGGCATGCAAGTCCTTCGTGTTGCGTCACGCAGTGAGCATGCTGAGGGGCTGAGAGCTGCCACTTGAATGGTTGTAAGACTCTGTGGGTAAGTTGACTGGTGGTGTTGAGCTGCTTGGAGAAAGCAACTGGTTCTTCTGGTTTCTGCCAAGTTTCTACTGGAGGGCAATTGGTTGCCGGTACAAGTGGGACTCTCATAAGCTAGTGCAGTTCTTGGGGGATGTGAAAGTTTTTAAATGTGTAGGGAGGATGCCAAGATGTCAAATTCCAAAATGAAATATGGGATCTTACTGTCCAGAAGGGAGTCCTGGAATCGTCTACCTCCAGTGAAGTGAAGATTTTTTTAACAGCCACCATACATCCGTGAAATAAATGTCAGCATGATGAGAATGAGCTGCTTTTGCTTGGAAGGAGTCATGGTGGGCTGGCTTCCTGCTTTGTGGAGTGGACTGGAAGTGTGCACAATCACAGCCCGTATGGGAATGTTGGGTAAACACCAGATCTGAGAAGCTTGGGACCTCTGAGCTGAAATTTGGGGCCTCTGATGAAAAAATGCATGTGGGAAAGAGATGTTCATTGTTCTAGCTAGTGCCAGGCTCTGCTTTCAGGAGAGTGCTATGTCAGCTGCTTGGAAGAGAACAGGTCATGTCGGTATCAAGAGACTTCCCAACAGCTATTCTGTCTCCACCTTCTCTGGGAGAGTTTAATTGTAGTACGACAAGTATTTCTTTAGCAGTAGCAATCGATTGAGCTCCACTGCAGGTTTCTGCCCGTGTGGCATTCCCTTGGTGCAAGGAAACGATGATTTTTGCATTTCCATCTTGCTCTGATTTAAGGAACTTAAATTTTCCACCTTCCCTCCTCCTCACTTTTTGTTTTTTCCTGTATTATTTTTAATCTGTATCAGCTACCCAATCTGGTTCACTGTGGGACTGTGTGAACAGCTGAATGGGCTCAGTGGGAGGGCTGGGAACAAGGGGATGGGGAAAGAAAGGAGAGGAAGGATGGAGGAAGAACTACTGAAGCCAACACTTTTGCTGAGACAAATGCCAGTTTATGCTTTTAGATAAAAAGCCTTTTTATATGTTCCTGACTTGTAAGAGTTACCCACTTGTTTGGGAGTGAACTAGGCTAAAAAAACTATCATTGTTTTCAAGTCTGTGGTATATTTAACATGTTAAAAAAGCATTTGAAGATATGATCACAGGTCAGTCAAGCACATGTGTTAACCACATCTAACACATTTAAAGTAAGGGACATGTTGACCCCCCTAGAGCCTGGCACGGGCACCTAAGATTCCCAACAGCTTTCTTCCAGCATGCTGGAGACTGAGGCTCCACAACTTAGTTGGTGGTGTTACTCTTGCTCCCTAGATTAGACCTGGTTTCGGTGTGCCTGCCTGTGCAGTCATACTTCTCATTTCAGCATAGCCATCCCCAATGTTTTTAAGAATGGCAGCATGACATCATCTCTGTTATTATAGGGTGTTATTAATGCGTGGTTGGGGACCATGGTTTGACCTGCCCCCATCCCGTTACGTACCCCTGTTTGGAATCCAGACTCTCCTGGTGGCGTATGACTCCTGACATCTGTACTGCTGCTGGAGGAGAGCTGTGAGCGGGTGGGTGCCTTGGTCCTCTTGGTATCATAGTGATGTCAACAATAATTTTCTGTGCTTTTCTGGGTAAAGAAGCAAGGTACAGAGCTATTAAGGAAGTTTGCACAGGAACATGTCATTGAGTCCAGATCTCAATGGAGCATGTAGTTCAGATAATCTCACTTCCAGAGGCACTCGTAAACCCTCTCCTGTGTCCTGTATTTATCAGCGTGTATGTATTTTGAGTTGCAAGAAGGGATGGATGTTTTCTTGTTGTTCTTGTTGTCTCGGGATTTAGTTTGAGGTTTTTTTTATTCTTTATTAACTTTTAGCTGAAGTGGAGTGTTCTAAGGTAACTTGAGCTGAGAGTGGGTTTAATCAAGAGAGGGCTGTTAAATAACCAATAAGGATGGTGAAATAAGTTTATTCTTGTAATTTACTAACAGGTTTCTGCGGTCATCGGCCCTAATAAATATAGGAAGGCTACCAGCTTATCATGTTTCAGCAACAGCCAGGCAGTGGGTTTCTTCCTCTTTTCCTCTCATTATTTCTAGTTTATCTTATGTTTTACAGTTCTCCTTTCCTTCCCTCTGCCCCCCATATTCGACTGCTTCAGCATCATTAGCCCTTAACTGGGAGATGTCACATGGTGGAGAGTGTGTTGTCAGCCAGTTTAGGTGTGTTTGGGGCTAGACATACAACAGTTGTGTTCTGTGGACTTGTAGTATCTGTAAAGCCACTTGCAGCTCATGAAATGGAGTGAAAGCACTAAGCTTGCTTCTGCCAAAGAGGAGGAATCTGGCTTCCCCCTTCCTTGTCCCTGGCAGGGTGGTGCTCACCTCCTGCCTCCTTTCGTTTTTCTTGGCTGCCTCCTTGGCCAGGCTGGTGTCACTGGCCCATTAGAAAGTCAGTACAGCCATGGAGAGAGTTTTCTACTGGGTTTAGTTGAGTTTAAGCAGTTCCAAGGGTGGTACATGGGAGGCTGTGCCAGGGTAGCCTGCTGGGAGGGCTGGGGGTGGCAGGGACACCCCAGGCCTGTGGCCAGGGCTGGCAGTGGTTTGGTGGCCAGCTGAGCTACACCCTGGCAGTGCCTATTTGCTGTTGTACTTCATGGTGGACCTTGGAGCCCGTCGGCTGTGTTTGTGTGTTTTGCCTTTCTGTCGTGGTGAATATAAGACACTTGATAAGTTGTGGAAAAGGAACTTTTGAACTCTTTAGGCATCTCCTTTTGGAGATCTCATTTTACTAATGAGATTTTGGGTGAATATTAGAGATTTTCCTTTCATTTGCATCTAGTTGTTTTTCAAGCAACTTTTGATGTTTAAACATCTTAACTTCAAACAAATAAAAAGTGCTTCATCTCTCCACAGTAGGACAAGAAGAGAATAGTAGTTGCTGTTACTGTTTTTACTTTGGTTTGTAAACTACTCCTGAGCAGTTTGGGGTTGCTTGGAAGCTACTCCTGGGTAGGCTGGGATTGCTTGGAAGCATGAA
This sequence comes from Jacana jacana, assembly GCA_013400555.1. Lineage (NCBI taxonomy): Eukaryota > Metazoa > Chordata > Aves > Charadriiformes > Jacanidae > Jacana > Jacana jacana. Next base: position 504,374 of record VZTM01016924.1, read on the forward strand.
TATGAACTGCTGGAGTGCATCTACTTGTAGCTCTGCACATTTTCTGGTGACAAGAAATCTGTTGAGTTGGTGTTAGTTCTGCCACCAAGTTATGAGTTTTACACTGTATCTTAATAATTTGCAAGTTGATTATTTTTTAAATTCCCAAATAGGACCAAGGCCTTCAGTTGCTTTGCCTGAGTTTCCCATGAGATTTAGCTAACTGGAACTGTTGGGAAAGGTGCTCTTTTTAAGATATTACAATTCTAGGTCTTTAGTGTCTCAGAGCTTACTGCTGTAGATCTAATATCCAAAGAGGCCCTGCTTCAAAGTGCCTTTTAAAGTCTGGTATGATTCCTCCCCTTGTCCTTACTTGTAAAACCAAATTTGGTCTGTTGGACTGTCTGCTGTTAACAAGAACTAATGAGCTTCTGTTTTAATTATTTAATGTGTAAGAAAGCATTTCAGTAGGGAAACGCATCGAGGAATTTTCACATTAAAAACAGCACAACCTTCTTTTAAAAGGAACTTTGTTTTGTTATAGTTCAAAGGGGATTGAACCTTTTTTCTTGGATAAATAATTTAATTTATTCTCCATTGCAGATGGCAAGTTTCTCATGTCCAGTAGGATATGGCATACAGCTGTTTCTGGAGGTTAATACATTGTGATGTCCTCAGAGTTAGTGCTGGATGTTCAACCATAACAAAATTTAAGCTTTAAGGATATCTGGGAACCTTTTTATGTTGGTGTATTTCACAAACTTTCTTTAAATATACAGTAAAGCCTAACATGAGTTTAAGGAAGAAAGTGTCCTTTTTGGAACAGCCCTTGCTGTTCCTGCACTTCTTGTACACCAATCTTTTTTTAAAGATTCTTAGTAGATAAGCCACTATGTGATGCCTCAAGATGCATAGAAACAATTCTTGTTTCAGTGAAGAATTCGGCCCATAAAGACAGTAATCTGTGTACTTCTGATTTACTTGTTTGCTTCATAAAAAAACCCTTGAAATTTTAGATTGACATTTGTGAAAAATGTTTGTGTTTACTTACAAGCTGTGATGGTTGGATGAGACCTGGGCTTGACTGAACAGAGGAGACCCTTTAAGGAAAGCTCCTGATCCCTATCTTGGATGATCAGTTTACTGCCCTGGTGGGGGCTTGTCCTTTGTGTACATCTTCATTGCCTGTGGGATCCCAGTAATGTGTCATGTGAGAAACGGGAAGACTTTATCAATTTGTTATCCCCTTAAGCTGTAAGGGAAAGCTTAAGTCTTGAAGAATGAGGTTTTCTTCATGGTCTCCTGCAGAATTAAACATCTGTTCCTTTTCGGTGTATCACTCCTAACTAACCCTCAGTTTCTGTTCGCTGTGGTAAGCGAGGAGACAGATGAATCACTTCTAGGGGCAGGACCTATGAAGAACCTGTGAAGCTTTCAGGCTGTGTAGCCCAGCTCAGAAGGAACCATGTGCATGGTCTTCAGGAAGGAGGATTGTTCTTGAGATAGTTTTCACCTGACGTTGATCAATGCAGTAAAGCAGAGAAGTTAATTGGCAGCTTTAAAAGTGAGTTTGCAAGCGAAAGAAAAATTTTAGGCTTTTCTAGTCTTTTACATGTGTGTTGCTCACAAGCTGTTGAGTCTTCATGGCGCCTGAGATTTCACAGCTCGGTTTCTGTACGTTGCCAGATCACCAATCGTCATCTGTGTCAGATGTGGCCTGTGGTAATGTTTCTGTTAAATTGCACATGATATGCTCTGGTTAATTCAGGGACTTTATGCTTTTGTGGAAGATGTAGGGGGACAGACGGTACTTGACCAAGCATAAAGATAGTGTGATGTGAGCAGATGATTCCTGATTTAGCACAGAGCTTTTCCTTACAGAGTTAAGCTGTCAACGTCTGAGCAAATTTGAACCAGCCAAGTGAGACAGTTTCTGTGGATGTTTCTTTCAGTAGTGGTGTTGATTTAAGCAACCAACGCCTGTTCACAGGCACTTGTTACTGTCCTTACATTTCTTCCTCAGCTGGGCTTACACAGCTCAGCGTGGCTGTGCAGCAAAGCAGATCAGGGAATTGGGTTGGTTGAGAGACAGCTTTTTGACTCAGGTGAGTTCCTAATCAGGTTTACAATGTGCATGCCTGCCTTCTCCCATGCAAGGAGAAGCTGTCACAACTTGAGGGGGTGGTATGAGAGGGCGGGGGATGAATCAGCTTCTCTGGCACTCTTGTTTGAAGGAACATCTGTGAAACTATGGCAGGAGTTTATACTGGATCCATATTTTACATTGTGAAGCCATGATGTTTTTGATCTGGCACTGAAACCCGTACTCCTGGACTTAATACACTGTCATGCCATGGCCTAAGCAGTTAATTCAGGTTGACTAACTGAAATCAAACATTGCTCTTAAGCAGGCACAAAAAAAAACCCAACAATTTTTTTGTTGTGTTGTTTCTTGAGGGTGATAGCAAACTTGGTGTCTGAGTGCTCCAGGGGTTCTTGTTTTGCAGCTCTTGAGATGCTTGCAGGGAACATAAAGCTGGTTTCTTGTCATCTTCTGTCCTGCTTAAATATCTTCTTGAAAAGAATGTTTTTCTTATCTGTCCTTCATTGAGAATTGTGATGGAACAGGCTGTTCTCTTGGCTGCTAGAGAAGAATGGTGTTAGGGTGCAGTTCAAGGATACTCCTCTCCTATGCCTCCCACCCCCTTCAAAATACTCCGTGGTTTAAGGAGTTCTCTTCTTACTGGTTTCTCCATCTGCTCAAGTGATTCTCTGGCTGTTCTGTAAAGTAGGCTATCCTGGTCTTTCCTTATAGCCCTCCTTTGTGGAAAGTTTTTTATTTTTTTTAAGCCTGGGCTATTTCCAAGAGCTGGTTCATGGTATCACACCACAAAGAGTTGTACTGGCACAGCTCAAATGACGTAGGCTTACAACTTCGCTACTGCAGAAAACATTTCAGTGGCCTACATCCTTGGGAACTGAAGTGGCAGAAGGGGTAATGCAGAACAGGCTTTGTGTCCAGAGGACTCTTGGGTCATATTTAGTTATCTCATGTAAAGCAGACAAAAAAGTAGTTCCCAGGAAACAGCTGGTATTCTTGTCCTGCAGGAAGCTGGAGGGAGTTGACTTAGTGAACCTAAAGGGTCAGTGCCACATGCAGATGTGCCTCACTTTTATCTGGGATGTTGAAAGCAGATTAATTGAAGTGGGTTTACTTGTAGTGCCATATAATTGATTTCTACCCTCAGAATTGCTTCTTTGTCCTCAGGGTAGTGCTTTGGAAGCTTAACTTTATTTCCAGGAGTCTCACAAACTCTCTTTTCAAGTCTTGTTTGTACACAATCTCTCTGCCTTACCTTTAAGCTGGCATCTGTAGTAGCAGTTACATCAGCACAGCATAGCTGTTATCTAAGAAGAGTGACCCATGAGTACAGCTGACACCTATGACCTCTTTTTTACAAGTACCAGCAGATTGGTGTCATTTTTTTCCCCACAGATCTTCTGCAACTGAAAACAGCCAACAGTGCTGTGTGAGGAATAGAAATAAGGACATAGACTTTATATCAATTTTGTGTTCATTTTTCTCCTTTTGCTCCTGCCTCTTTGAAATTTTGGACTTCTACTGGAAAAGGATTCACATATATGAAGTCCACGTCTTGTCTAGAGCTGACATCTGGAGTCTCTTAGGTTGTTGCTGCTAGACAGAATACCCAGGTTCTTCCCCAGCAGAGAGGGTAAACTTTTGGGACCACACTTGGTCATAACGAATCAGATCAGAAGTTAATTGAGCCCAGGACCTACCTGGAACAGCACTGACAATGGAGGCATTGGGAGGTGCATAAGAAAGAAAGCACCTTTGATAGTTTCCCCAAACACACCAATGATTTGCTTTTAAACCTAGTCTATTAATTGTTTCTGAAATGGGAACCATTTCCTATCTCTGATTGTGAAGTCTTACCTTTCTCACTTGTAGTTTTAGTATCTCTGTATTCAGGGTAGGGACCAGCGATCAGAACTTAATTATCTTTGAGACTTCTGTCCCTCTGTGAAATGTTTGAAATCAAACAAAGGGTTCAGGAGTTAATAGGGAAGAATCAATGCATGGATAATGGAGTTGCATAAACCTTGTTTTACTAAGAATTAGGCAAAAAAAAAAATCATATGAGATAACCGAGCAGGAATTTTTCTTCCCCCCTTTGACATAATACAAAACAAAGAACAGAAGACCTTTGGAAAGTTCCAAATTCCTTAATGTTTCAGAGTTTAAACTGAATCAGGCAACCATCAGTTTTTCCAAGCAAGTTACATGTCTCGGTAACTTAGCTGGCTTGGGGTTTTTGGTTGGTTGGTTTTTTGTTTGGGTGTTTTTGTTTTTACCGAAAAAGGTGGAGAATATTTCTTAGCTTGAGTAGAGTGCTGTGTGGTAGATACTTGAGTTGCTGTTTGTAACCATTACAGGGCCTTCACAGGTTTGGGTTTGGGTTATTTGGGGTTTTTTTGTAGTACCTCTTAGTACATGAGAGCTTGCACTGATAAAAGCTCGATCCAGCTTTTTTATAGCTCAATTTATAATCCATAGTCCTGTTACATGGATCTTGCTATGAATTCCTTCTTTACAATTTCAGGAATATTGAACATGGATTTTTGGAGGCAAGTCAGGAAAACTGATAGGTGGTTTTCATTCCTAAACAGCCAAGTTATTTTGGCTGTCCGTTTCTAGAAATCAGTTTTTTGCATTTGAAAGAAAATGTAAGGTGAACATTTTGTTTACTACATGAACGTGCAGATAATCTTTCTTTTTTGAGTATTTAACAGTTTTGGAATTTTTAAGGTGAGGTGATAAAAGTCTGTTCCTTGTTCTTGATGTTTGTAGCTTTGATCACGTTCTCTGGGGCAATCCACCCTTAGAAATGAGAGTTGTAGTCATTAGAAAAGAAATCAATTAACAAACTCAAGAAAATCAACTACCTGTTTCTTACAAGCACGCTGACTCAGGGTTAAAGTACGGCATTGACTGATACTTGCACTGATGGTCAGCTTCTACCCGCTTTCGTACAGCTGCATGGGGAGTTGGCAGAAAGTACATGGGTTTCTCACTTGTATATTTGTGAATCCACCACTTTTTTTTTTCCCTTCTCGCTGCTGGGGGCCAGGATGGCATCTTGTTCTGTCTTTTATTATTGAAAAGAAGAGTCGAAGCTGGTATGAAACTGAGAACATGGACTTCTGCCATGTGTTTTGAATATGTGAGGCTGAACTTCCCTTAGTACAAAGCAATCTTGAGAGGTGCTTCTGCTTGTTTTTAGATGCATGCTTGGAATTTGGTTGTTGTTATAGAGGCCTTAGTTTTAAATGCACCTGAATTGTCCTTTCCTTGCACATACCTGGATTCTTAGCTTTACAGCTCCAAGGTTTTTTCAAGTCCTGTTTTTCTTGGAGAAGAGGGAAGTTTAGCTGAGCATACTGCATATCCTTGTGTATGTGCATCTACAGATTCATCTTTTTAGAGGTTCTACAGTTACTGTATGAGCTGATAGAACCTGGAGAGGCTGTATGCTTGCTCACCACTAAAATGCTTGGCACGTGGGTGCTATGATGTTGTGTTTGCTTTTCAATATCTAGGATGGTGTCTTCCCCATACATCCTATAAGCTCAGGATTGTGAAAGCACCCTTGTTTCTCTGCCTGCACACCCTTCAGGAGGGTAAAAGTAACTTTTCATTGTAAGTCTGGTCTTGTAGGAGAAACAAATGCTTTACATGACTACAAAACAACGTTGTAAATAAAGATTTTCCTATACATAAAACTTCAGCATGTAATTAACTATGCATCACTGCTATTTTGGAGAGTGTGTGCTCATATAACTGTCTGCCTAGGCCAGCTCTGAACATCTATGGAACCTGGAAAGCTGTGGGAGCTAGCAGAGGAGTCATGCTGTAGAATCTCCCAATTGAAGATTATTAACTGCCAGTCTGAAGGAGGAAATCATAAAGGGAAGGGTAGGGCTGAAACAGTTACTTTAAAAGTGTTTTCTGGCTCCAGTCTGAGAAGCTACAAGTAGATCAGGAGAATTTGTGGATCATTTTGCTTGTGTATAGAGCCATCCCACCCTCCTTGAACAGAGTTTGTGATGTTTGTAGACCTGATGGTGACCTAAAATACTTGATTGCTGGAGCCAGCTGGGTCTTGTGACTGGTAGCTCAGGGATGGCAGCCTTCCTTTCTCAAGGAAGCCTTGTCTGCTCTTACCTGACTTGGGACTGTTTTCAGGGCCTGTTTAGAGACGAAGCAGTCGTTCTGGATGGAGGTGCATACACCCAGCTATCGTTGCTAATTTGTATCTAGGAAGTTTCCTGCAGGCTTTGGGCTGAAGGAAGTGGTGTGGTAGTGTGTTAATCTTGATCCGTTGGTGAAACCCAGGATTTCTGCTTTAGCAGTAAGAATTTGTCACTTTGGTAATTTTTCCGTTTTCTTGTGGCTAAACCTTTTTATTGAGACCAGGCAGGCAATCTGGTGAGCATGCGAGGTGGGCAGTGGATTCTTCTCACAAGCATGTACCATTTGAGCCCTGTATCTCAGTTAAACATTTCAGTCAAGGGTTATTTGTTTTAATCTCAGTCCTCATAAGACTTTTAACTTTGCCACCTTTAGTTTGTTTTACCTGGGGTACCTCAACTCTCAGTATACATTTAGTGATGGTTTGCTGTGAACTGTACTGAGTGGAGGTTTGTTCAGGAGGTGGTGCTTGGGTCTTGCCGTGTCCCTCACTAAATGACTAGGTATTGTGGGTGCTTGTGTGCTTGGGTGGTTGTATTCCATTTCCACTCCTGTTGTAAGGAGTAGTAGGTGTGTTACCCATAGCGGAGCAAGCAGAGGACAAGGCGGCACGTATCCTGAGCGTGCAGTAGCCAAAATACTGCTGTCCAGTCGGTATGAATTTGTGCTGATTTGCATATCTTTAATACCTTTGTTGATGCACGAAAGACATTAATTGTAAATACCTGGTTCAGATATACTGCTAGGTGTGTTTGACCTCAGTCTTCTAGCAACAGAAACAACCGTTTCAGTTTTGCTTTTCTAGTAAGGAAAACACTATGCTGGTAAGGCTTTCTCTGTTGAAACTGTGCTCTGTATCTAAACATGTCATCAGGTGACAGCTGCTGTGAGCCTAGCTGCTTTTCTGTTCTTTTGAACAGCCAGAAGGCAATGGGACCTGGGCTCTGCCAGGTGAGATTGCTTAACTTGTAGGCTGAAAGCAGTGTAAGCCTTTCCAGCCCCCTCTTTCGTGAGAATGTAGACCGGGAGGGATTGTATTACCCAAAATGTAAAGTGATTGACAGTTTCAGGACCAAGCTGCCGAATAATACGAAAACTGGAGCTTACTGAAAGAAACTGGCCCCAAATTGAATCGGAAATCCAGAGTATGAGGAGGCATGTATTTCCTGTAAGAGAAGTTGTAAAGTAAGCAGGTCATCATAAGTTTATGCACTCTCTTGACGCTCATCTCAATTTGGGACAGCAGCTTTGGGGATTGGGCAGAGGAAATATTTGCAACTGTGAAGTTAGTTCCTTATCAGGTGTCTGGAAATGCACATTGTAACCAACAGCAGTAGTGAGTGTGGGAAGAGGAAGGCTTCAGCCTCCCTCCTGTCCCAAGTACATCTGCAGGCTAGTGCAGTCCCCGGTGTGTAAGACTGTGAGGAAGTAAAGCAGGGAGCATTTGGCAAGGTCAGTCCTCAGAAAGTGCTTGTAGCTTGGAAGGCAAATGTGAGTTGGGAAGGATAAAAATACTTTTGGGCATTTTTGCAGTTTGATCACCTAAAAGCCCATAAGGTTATTAGGTAGCTCAGACACGTCTAATCTTCTAAATATATGACCTCTAGACAATGTGTGTTCTTTCTTTTGCGGTACCCCCTCCTGGTTTTCTTTTCCATGCCCCAGTGTAGACTTAATCAACAGCTGCCATGAAGACAGCAGAGGGGGAAGCTATTTCGCAATAGCATCTTAAAAGTACATGAGAGCAAAAAGAAAGTCTGTTATGCTTATTGCTAATAGGAAACAATTATTGCCTGTGTGGAAAATGTCCATCTTCTGTGGTCTGTAGGCTGTCACTTGAGTTCTAGCTGCTGAACTGTTGCAAGTATGCTTGTCTCTGTGTTACAGCAGTTCAGTGGCTGTATATTATAGTATTGCTTTCTAATAAGTTTTGTATATCCTCAGCTTCAGGGGAAAAAAAATATTCATAAGATAGAATGGCTTTTGGGGTAGATCTGTCCATGGGGGCACTTCTGCTCTGTAACAATACAGGCAGGAGGAAGAAAGAAATCTTGAGGTTGTGCCAGAACGCGGTGATACACACAGTGGTTCTTAGTGCCTTGCATATTGCCACGCTCCTCAGCCATTGCTTTAGCCTGATTGTAGGGAATTCAGTAATGTGCCGGAGTGATGCTGTTAATTATGATGGTGATGTGGATGTATGGCTGATTAATTCAGGCATTGTGAGTTTAAGCTGCAAGCTGTTGTGAAGGAATGGGAGTGAGTCTCCGACCTTTGCTGAGGCAGTTGGGTGGTGAGGGGAGGGGTGAGCTTTGTGTGTTTATGGCGGGAGTCCTGGGTGAGGAGACAGTGCTGTGCTTGTGGGGTGCAGAGGGGATAGGCTAGTCCTTTTCATCGGTCCTGTAAGTAAGCAAGCCAACAAATTGGCAAGGGTAAGCAGTCTGTTACATTTGAAGAGTCTGACTCATTTTGCTTGCTATCAGGCTGTCCATAGACTTTTTTTTGGTGTGTTTTACTGTACTCTTTCCTTCCTGTTCTGTGGTAGGAGCTGAGATGCTTAATCTTCCTGTTGTTTAGAGGTTTGTTAATTTTGTCTCTTCCCCCATCCCCGTTTTCAGCCCAGGGCACAAAGACTTGGCAGTTGTGCACATACAAGGATGTCTCCCATTGGCAGCTGGGCTGTAGGGAGCCTGTAGAGAGTTTGTCTTACCCGGTGTGTGTGCATGTGCACTTGTAGCTACTGTCCTGAAAGCAAACTGTAAGTAGTATTAGTTTGGTGGACAGTATGAGAAGGATGCACTTCCACGGCATGGGAGGAAGCTGGAGGTGGAGAGGATGCGCTCCTCAAGAGGATTATGGGGTGTTTTGGAGTGTAGGGGTTAATGTGGTGCTGTACCTCCTCTGAACCTGGTGTGCAGGAAACCAGCCTTCCTGGGTTTTGTTGCTTGTGGAGCGCACTCCCCAGCCAGAGCATCAGTTTAGATAGTGGTTTGTTGAACTCAAATTCCCTTGTTGTACGTGTAGAACAATAACTCGCCCATTTCTCTGTACAGGATAGCATTTTAATTTTAGTTAAAGCATTTTAAAACAATGAAAAATGGAGGTTACTGCCCTCGTGTCTCTCGCATTCTTGCCTGTGTGATTTGCAGTGCTCTCTGCATTACTTGCAGAGAGGAAGAAACCCTTTTCTGGGTAATTTGAGTAATGGGAAATAGGTCTCCATTAGTTGCATAGCTACTGGTGAAACGCTTAACATAGTTCAGGGCTTAGTCCAAACTATGGATGAGATGTACTGGGCTGTGCATTTGCAACACGATGAAGTCATCAAGCACTGGCCTAAGTCTGCACCTCTACCCTGTCATGTGTCAGCGCTCAAAGAGTCCCATGGGACGGCTTTGGCTCTGCCTTTCTGCCAGCAGCGTGCAGTTGGCTGTTCTGTGTGAGGTTCGTTTGCAGCTGCTGAGCACGGAGTGTCGGTTTGGGGATTTTGGGGATGTTCCTGCTGCTGAGCAAAACAATGTTTTGGGGATTTTATTATTCAAAACTGTTGGATGCCGCCATGAGCTATTCTTTGATAAACCATTCATCTGTGATAAACTTTCTTAAAATCCATGCCAGATTTTGCAATCAATAAACTGTAGTTACATGAAAAATTGACTTAATCTTCACTCGAGATGGCAAGCATGTCTGTGAGAATATATGCACATATGTGCACCCTAAAAAGCTGTTAGAAAAATGAACTATGAACATTTGTAACAGTCACCTGAAACCCATGGAATTAAAAACAAGATTCTATTTTCAAGCCAGAGATTGGCACCTCCTTTAGCTTGCATTTTTTCTGTCGCAGTGTTCACAAATGTAAGTTTGTTTTTTTTTTCCACTGGCCCCAGCTAAAGTACCTGACGTGAGGGGTAGCTGGTTGTCTTGGGAGTCATGAGAAGGGTAGAGGGAAAGAACTTGTCTTTTGTTCAGGTGTTGGAACCATGAGGTGAGAAGTAGCCAGTAGGCTTGGAGGCAGCTCTAAGCTTCCATAATGTCCATTGCGGTGCCCTTGTGGGGCATGGATGGTTCTGCTGTGGGAGAAAATATTTCTCTTTACTGTGCTGATCTGTAAATTACTTAATGCCTATCATTGTTATTTCAGTCAGCAGTTGTTATTGCTGAAGCTGCCAAATATGTTTGGTTTTGTGGCTTCTGATAGAGTTGGTCAAAGTAATGTTGAGCCTGTTGTTTCCCATTTGGTGTGCTGCACAGAGCGGATGCTTGGGAGCGGGAGTTTAGGCACTCGTTACTTGGGTGTTTTAATCATTTCTGGGAACTTTCTTTTTCTACAAACCAAATGTCCAGTCTGAGTTCCTTAGATGAGATCATTCTCCAGTCTAAAGCCTGCAGGGAGTTGATATTTAAGAGGAATTCCCTCTTGCAGTCAATGAGAAAGTTTAGGAGTAGCTCAGGTGCATGCGTTAGTGTGAAGGTAGATGATGATCGGTCTGAGAGGTCTGGAGCACAGAATGCTCAAAACTAATTAACAAAATGGTCTAGTATTTCTGTGCTCTATTAGCCCAGGTCGCACTATGTAACCCAAGGTACAGGTAACCCAGGATGTGCTGTGTTTGAGTATTGGCATAGCAACCTCATCACTCATCACTTCAACCAAGACCGTGTTAAGACTTCATTGTCAAGGTGTCCTTGTGACTCATATGATACATTTTTTAGTAAGACAAGACCTTGGGAACCAATTTCCTTTAAAATCATCACTCTTGGGATTGTAACCCCTGGGATTCTCAACTTGTGACCTCTCTCCTAAGGTGGAGAGTCCAGCCCGGTTGAAGGAACATGAACATGAGGACACTTGACTTGTTTGCAAGTAGTGGAAGCTGCAGTTCCTGCTGGATCGTTTGCCCAGCGGTTGCTGCTGTGCTCCTGTCTCCTGCAGCAAGTAGCTTGGCCTGTTAACTCCAGGAAAACCTAGGGATAAGGGGCAGGGAGCTGCAGGCAGTGCTACTGAGTGCTGGACTCAGTCCTACTGAGTTGTAGGCAGTAGTCTGAAAAAAAAAAATCGACGTGTCTGGAGATTGAGTAGTGTTACACCGGGAACTGGAAGGGTTGCTGTAGGATGTGATGGGAGAATGAATACTCTGGTGTCTCCCTGGCCACCCTGGAAGCAAAGAGGGAATCATTAACTCTCACAGTGCAGCTTTTCAGGAGCTGAGGCCCTCGGGTGTGCCAGCCTTCCTCAGGGCTAGGAAGGAGTTAATACCAACTGCCCTTTTAAAGAGCATTTCGGGGAAATTGAGGCTAACAGCCTCGGTGGTTATCTCTCTATACACAAGGCAAACACCCATTCATCCCGAGAGCATCATGCTAATGTACTCATTGCAGAAGATTACCTGTGTCATGCCCAGGGGCTATGGGCGTTTGGCTCCAAACACCAGTGAGCTGGGAAATCTGGAGGGAAGTCTTAAATTTAGTAGATAGTCTTGTTGGAAGGAATCTGCATGCAATGTTAGATCTGCATGCAAGGTCAGCACCCGGGGGTGACCGGGCTGGGAGGTGATAAACAGTCCTTTTTGGAGGGCTCACTTCGGTGTGTGGAGTTGTTGGGAGATAAAGTCCAAGTCCATTCAGTACTCTTGAGCTTCTGTTTCCTTACCTCTAAAAATGCGTATTTAAGCGTGGAGCTCAGTAATACCGAATAGCACTCCTTGGAGCACTCCTTGGATGCTTCTCTAATTCTNACTACTGTAGGTAAATAACTCATTTTCTTCTTGTAATTTGTTTGCCCTGCTTAAAAATAGGAGTGTTGCTGATTTGTTTGGCTTAGTATATAGAGTTTTGTTGAGGGTATTCTGGGATAATCTAGGTGTAAACGACCAGGATGTAGAGAAAAAGATAAGACAGACAGACAGAATGACTGTCCATATTCAAAGTAAATGGGCACTAATGTAGGCTGAGCTGGGAGGGGAAGAGGAAAGATCCACCCTAGTGCCAGTGAGAAGTGGCTGATTTTGATAAGAGGAAGCAAGTAACAGTCATCAATGTGATCAAAGTGGAAATAATCTGATCAGAGAGATGGAAGATCATATGCTTTGCTTTCCAGGCTGACAGTAGAGCTCCATTCCCTCCTCCCCGCGACAGTGAGTTTATTGCCTTTAGATTGCACTAATGTATGCTCCTTATACTGGCATGGATTTTGTATTTCCTCGCTTGAAAGCCTGGATTTAGTAGGAACATTTGAAATACTGCTTGTGCCAAGAAATGAATTTGGTATGGTGTCTGTAGCAGGTAGACATGTGAGGTTTTGAGTCAATTTATAGCAGTTCATATTTTAAAGAGACTTTTTTCTTTTTGTCAGATTACGTCTACTTTGAAAATTCTTCAAGTAACCCGTATTTGATACGAAGAATAGAAGAGCTCAATAAGGTAAACAGTTTTTTACATCAAATGTTCAAAGTTAATTTCATTTACGATGTGTTTTATTTGATTAAAATCAATCTTTAGTCATTCTCTGCTAATTAGAAGCTTAAAAATACTTTTTGTTCTGATAATTTTCCGGAATGCTTTGAGATCTGCTCCATTGTTCTTTTCCTTTTGGCATGAAAGGACACAGCGTCAATGGTAGGTCATTCTCAAGGTGATTGTGCCCACCTGTAGGGCAGAACATTTCTGCAGTTCTTCAATTCTGTGCCAGGATCATGCAATGTGAAGATGATATAACCCTTTGCTAGGAGGAGGGAGAGCTTTGTAATTTGATCTTTCTTGGGGGGGATACACTAGTTCAACAGGAAGGTTTGGAGCTATTATCTTCTTCCTCAGACTTTGTCGCTTGTCCTTTGGGCCAGTGTATTATTTCATCTGCGAAATGCCCCCTTCATCCAAACTATAAGGCAAACGTGGTAGCTTGTATGTGGGAAGCCAGATGAAGTCCTCGATGCTGGAAGAGAAAAATTTATCAGTATAATGACAAATAATGAATCTGAAGGCTAGGATATCTATTAACCCCTTCTTTTTAGTGGAGGTCTTTTGCAGAAATATTTTGTTTCCCTTCCATTAATGAAATGAAGAGTGAGTTCTTAAAATGTTCCCCGTGGACAGTGGATCTGTACCCCTGAGATACCAATAGCTGTATTCCATCAGCTACAGGGGGCAGGTTTGTAGATGACTTTCTAGGAAAGTGGGTTTCCTTCCCCCTTTTTTTTTTCTCCTCTTCATTACCTGCACCCCAGCCCCTCTTAATTTCTCTGACCTCCTCTTTGAAATCGGTCTTTCAAGTTAAAATGAATCGTGGATCTTGTGTTGCTTTTTTTTTTCACTGGGAGTAAATGAAGCCCAGGCAGTTAAATGAAATAAATAATTCTGCTGTGTTTTAGCAAGATGGCTCCTGCCTTTGTATTTTAGCTCCTCAAAATTTAAAAGAAAAGGCTAGACATTCTGCAGGCTCTGTACCAAAACCTGGTAGGTTGCAAGAGGGAATATTTGTGGGAGTAAGTATTATCGGGTTGTTTTTCAGTTTGTGTTAGGAAAACTGGTATTATAAAAGATTAAACTTTTCCTCCCTTCACATCTTAGAAACAAGCATGTGTATCAGTATTTATTTGGTTTCCTTGTGGACAGATTGCTGGTCCACTTATCTTTTTTTGAGAATTCCCAGAGGGGAGTTTGTGTCTTAGACTTCTCATTTCTTAAACTGTGTGCTGTCAATCTGATTTTTCCAGGACTCTTCAGTCCTAGGATACAGTTCTTTAAACTTAGGTTTTTATTATGTTGTTAATTTTTTAGAGACATTAGACCTACTGCTACAAAGCACTAGGTGTTTGTATAAAGCCAGTTCTATGATTTTGCAGGTGCCATCCTATCAGTGATGATCACCTATCTCATTTTTAAGAGGAAAAAAAACCCCAAACCTTTCAAAAAAGGACTTATTTTTAAAAATGTTTTCACTGGTGTAGAGTTTGTTGCCTGGTGCAGCTTCCTTAGTTGTTCTTTTGGAGTGATTTTTTTTTTTGTAGGTCACTTTTTGGCTCACTAGTGGCGTCAGAAAACCTTATGTGATTTCTTTTGTGAAATTAAGAAGGCCTGGGTTCTTTCCTACTGTCCTGTAGAGTTTGGAGAACAGCCTAAACCTGAATTCTGTTGTTGTATTACACAGTTGCTATTATTAGGATTTTAAAGATGCTTTTGAATTCTACTAAAAGGAGGCATCTCCTGAGCCTCCTTTTAAAAAGCAAAGTGGCTTTTTTTTTTTTACTATGTTGTAACTGTAGGCAAGTGGTATTTTGCCTCACCCCTTGAAACATCCATGACTGCTAAAAACGATGATCCTGCAGAAAATAGTTGGTAGGGAAGCAGTGTGTTCTTTCCCCCTTTGGAATGGGTCACACCATAGTTAGTGTGTTATCGAACGTGTGTGCAGCTGGAAGATGCTCCGTAGCTCTTCTGCAAAACTCCCAAGTCGTTTGTGAAGTTTTCTGGTTGGATGCATACAGTTCAGTTCTTGATTTGGGCTCATTTTTTTTCTTCTTTTGCTGTTTCAGACTGCCAATGGAAATGTGGAAGCAAAGGTGGTATGTTTCTACAGAAGAAGAGACATATCAAGTACACTTATTGTATTGGCAGACAAACACGCAAGTAAGCTTGTTTGTGTTCTAATTGCTTCTACATAAAATCAGTAAAC
>VZTM01016924.1:519325-530895 GCA_013400555.1 Jacana jacana
TTTGTACTCATCTTCAGCAAATTGTTCTACTTGTTTGGCTGACTGTTCTCTCATTCTTTCTCTCTCTTGCTCACCACTTAAACCTTTTAAAACCTCATTTGGGGTAAAGTTTGGCTGTCATGGTAGGGACTGGACAGACGTTTTTAGTGAGGTCTGAATAAAGGCATCTTATTTGCTTCAAGGAAGTGAATCTCTCAATTTTTGGGATGAGAGAAAGTGTTCTTGTCTCGCACCACTCCTCGTGAGTTATTTGTTCTGGTTTGCAAATCAAAAAAACTCAAACCTCAGACTTTCTGTATGAGTAAATCAAATAGTCTGATCACAGAAAACTCTCTTGAAACATGGCCAACTCGAAAGCTGGTTAACAAGATTCTCTTTAAATTTCAATATTAGTAAATTTTTTGTAATAACGTAGCTTTTGTCCAAACACGCTCAGTAAATACATCTTAAAAGCACTGAATTTTAGGGAGTCTTATCACAGTTTTGAATCCTACAAATCCTTTTATTAAGAACAAAAATAGCGTCTACACAGAGAGGAGACTTAAACTGAACCTTGAGTACTGTACTTTCTGATTTAAAGAAAATAAACACACACACACATATAAAATCAAAAAATAGCTACCATAAGTCAGGGGGTTTTTCACGCTACCTTACTTAGCCCCCTTCTGCACGTATGCTTTAAATAACTAATTTCTCAGGTTTTTTATTATTTTACAGAATGTTTTGCTAACTTACTTTGACATGAACTCCACTTCCAAGGAGTTTGGAGTCCTGTGAGTTACCTGGCTGAGTACAGATGGAAGTTTATTTCTGAACAAAACCTTAGTTTTACGATTGTCTTCCAATTATAGAAACACTTTTAAAATTCCAAAAAGTGCATGCAAAAAATGGGTAGGTGTCAGTATAGATTGTTTGCCTTTATAAGTTTGCTGGGCAAGACATGGCAAAAAATTCAGATCATTGAAAATAAAAATAAAAGTGCACAGAAAATAACTGAGAAGCTGCTGGGTAGGGCTGTGCATTCTAAACTCAAGGGGGTGAGCGGGTGGACTAGCTGGCTTTCCAGTGGAGTAGCCATCTCCAAGGGGAGAAATAGTGCAATATATAACATGCTGTTGGGCACTTCAGCTGTGGTGCTTCCAGCCTGTTTGACTCCATCTGAGTTGCCACTGAGCATTTGATTTAGGCTCATTACACCTTCCTCTGCCATCTCAACGTCCCTCTCCCATCTTTGCAAGGTGATGGATACAGTGCTAACAAAAGGGACAGTTACCAAAACTGAGGTGTTAAGAGGGAGAAAAAGAGTAAGCAGGTGGAGTTACAAAATTGTTTTTACTAGTAAATAGTTAAGTATGTGAGATGTTGCTGTTAAGATTGCTTAAAATCTAGCAAAAAGCATGGACAGCCGTATCAATCCTTGTAATTCAAGGCTTTCCTGAAGGCATGTACATTAACGAAGAAGCAGCAATCGGGTCTGGGCACGTCAAAATTATGATTTAGCTGCCAAGCATTACTGTCTTTCAATGTGCTTCTTGGTGTAAATAGGAGTAGAGTGTGATGTATATGTAATATAGCTCTACATAGTTGTACTGCATGGGGGTCGGTTAAATCGGATGTTCACTTTTAATCAATATAATCCCTTGCTGTTCTCTGGGTGCTGTAGTGCCATTGGAAAAAACATGCAGCAAAACTAGCTCCTCATTGATAAATTTACATATTTTCTGTTGTAGATTCAGGTACAAATAAATCTCCTTTTGCCACCGTAGCCTGGAAAAAAGTGGCATTGAGATGAGATTTGGCAGTGTTGCAGAATTGTGGCAGCAGGCAAAGCTTTTTTAGGTATCTCTTCAGTGCAGCAGTACTCGTTTTATCCAAAAATACTGAAGCTTAATAGGAGCTTCACCATAACCAACGTGACTATTGATGCCTTTATCTGTGTCTCATTTAACTAGATTTAGCGAAGGAAGCAGGTAGGAATGATTCAAACACACTCATGTGTGAGGCTGAAAATGAAAAACATTTGAACCCATGTAAAAGCTCTTTGAACCTGCAAAGGCTGATTTCTATTTGTGATAAGAAATTTAAGATTGTTTTTTTCCTTCTAATGCAAACAAATAATTCATTGTTCATTTCCACATGCGCTTGAAAGACAGGAAGATTCTTCTGTAGCACAATGCTATTAATAGAGCCACCAGAGAGCACTGGGGCTGCCTCTTAGAGTAAATTTCATTAGGAACTAACATTTTTTCCCGTATGTTTTGTTCTGGTGCAGACTAAAATTGCTACTAAATGACTTCCATTTATTTAGATAGATGTGCTGCTGTGTGGCTTCCGTCCTTCTTAAGAAGGGAGAAGAGAGTGAAATGAAGCTTTTGGGGCAGCCATTAGTTCTTTGCTCTGAAAAAAATATCTACATCCTGCATGATACAATGAAATTAAATTTTGTGGATGTTAAGATTCTGGTACAGATACTCAACACTGTCACTGACTTTGAGTTCATTTCCATAAAGTCTCCTGTTGCCTCATTTTGATGCATTTGCAGTAGATGTACGTATCTGCATCGCTGATCTTTTAACTGCCTTTGTTCAGCTGATTAATGGAGCTTTCTGACTGCAGACATTTCTGGATTCAGAGTCTTCTATTTAAGATGCCTTTATTTTAGACCCACTGTTGAGATCAATGCAGCGCGGGCGCTAAATAACGGGAAGATATGACCGGAACGTGAATGGAAAGAGAGAGACGTAGCTCTTGTCATATTTTTTTTTTCCTCTTCTAATAAAGAAAGGGAAAAATGTGATTGTGAAGTAAATGTTGCAAAGTTTAAAAAAAAATATAGGAAAAAAAAACCCTAGCACTTAAACTTTAGCTTGTGTAATCCATCAGATATCTGAAATGGACAACTCTGAGAGATCTTGTCTTTTCTCATAACTCAATAAAAAGAGAAATGAGTTGGAAGCATGGTATTCTGTAGCTGGTGACTGTAAGTTAGTACCCGAGGTGTACCACCTGATTTTTGGATTTGAACTGTGATCTTATTATTTTTATCATATGATATAAAACTTGTTTGGGCTCTCTTATAAATCTTTCAGGCTTATAATGGCTTCCAGACATTGTTAGCAATTTTTATTCATTAAACCTCTTTAATCACCTCACAAATTATTCTTGGCAATTTCTCCACCTGTTTCTGAAATGGACCTGCTTCACCAGTTGGAGACTATTTAATGTTCTCGCCCAGAGACTTTGTAGTGGCTTAAGACAGCATATTGTATGCAAACAAGTTTGCAATCAGAACTCGGTGGAAGAGAAGTGAGAGAGACAGTGTACTCCTCCAGCTATTGATGGATGCTGTGACTATATATTTTCCTTTATACAATGCCTTATATAGTTTCTTAAACATTTTCAATAGCAGGAATGCAGCCTCCTGTTCTCCCTTCTAACAATGCATTTCCATCCATCTCCACATAGTTGTGATCTGTCTTATAGCCACAATTTTTGCTTCATTAAAAATGTTTTTCCTGATTTGTAGAGGAACGAACGACTAGTTGGTAGTGGTTGGAGGACCGATGAGTAACTACCAGCCAGTTAGGCAGATTTATGGTTAGTTTTCAGCAGCTGGTGTTTGGGTGCCAGGCACACATGACAGCATGGATTTGTAAGCGCTGAAGCTTCTGAAAATAAATGTCTTGGGGCGGTGAGGTGTCATTACTCAATGAGTCCATGAATTGCGTAAGACTTGTGTGCCTAAACAGGTATGGGGTCTATTTTATTATTCAAAATTTTAGATAACACCAGTCTAAATTCAGTTTGACAGTAGCATCACATATTAGTTCCTTTTATTTTTATTAATTTCTTCCATTTTATTCCCTGTCTCCATGTTCTCCCAACACCACAAATGCACATTTAAGAGGAGTCAAATTCATTAATTCGCTAATGACACTTTTGGCTCTGTTGTTACCAAGAGGAAGAAACTGTTTTTTCTCTTCTGAGGATGGTGTAATGAGGAAAGATAGGCCAGGTGTCCCAAATAATGTCTGTTTGTTCTGTGGCCATGGCTGCAGAAGATGATCACAAGAAGTTTTGGATGGAATTGTAAAGGGATATCTTGATAATGTGGCAAACTCTTTCTGAAGTGTCAGGGTATAAGGACTTGTATTTGTTAAAACTTTCACCGTGGTTTTTTATAGCTATGAATCAATAGTTGGCCTTTGGTAAGAAGAAAACTAATAAGGCTGAGGCTTAATATAGACCATTTGAAACTGAACCTATGAGCAGGAATGTGGTGCTATATTGTTCATTTTTTCAAATGCAACAATTCTGTCGTGCCCATCAAGCTGCTTAGTTAAGCTTTTAAAGTACCAAGAGTTTAAGTTTCCTTCACTACTGAAGGAGCAGTACAGGTCAGTAGCACTGGCTTTACTGTGTTTCCCAATGTTTTGACCCCATTGTTTTCCTTTCTCCTTTATGTTTTGTTGCTAGTGATACCATGCTAAGTAATTAGTAACAATAGTTGACATGCCTGAGGAACGGGAAGCCATCCAGAGGGACCTGAACAAGCTCAAGCAGGGGCACTGTGTGAACCTCACAAGATTCAAATAAGGCCAAGTGCAGGGTCCCACACTTGAGTTGGGGCAACCCATGGTATCAGTACAGGCCTGGGGATGAGGGATTGAGAGCTGCCCTGTTGAGAAGGACTTGAGGGTACTGGTGGATGAAAAATTGGTCATGAGCTGGCAATGTGAGTTTGCACCCCACAAAGCCAACCATATGCTGACCTGCATCAAAAGAAGAGTGGCCAGCAGGTTGAGGGAGGTCATTCTGCTCCTCTACTCCACTCTGGTGAGACCTCACTTGAATATTGTGTCCAGCTCTGGAGTCATCAGTTCAGGAAAGGCATAGAGCTATTGGAGCAGGTCCAGAGCAGCGCCATGAAAATTATCAGAGGGCTAAGAAAAATGAAGAAAAGCTTGAGAGAGTTGGGGTTGTTCACCCTGGGGAAGATAAGGCTCCAAGGAGACCTTATTGTGGCTTTTCAATATGTAAAGGGGGCTTACAAGAAAGGTAGGGACAGACATTTCAGTGGGGCCTTTTGCAATAGGACAAGGGGTAATGGTTTTAAACTGAAAGAGAGTAGATTCAGACTAGATGTAATGAAGAAATTTTTTTCAATAGGGTGGTAAAAACAGTGGAACAGGTTGCCCAGAGAAGTGGTAGATGCCCCATCCTTGGAAACGTTCAAGGTCAGGCTGGACAGGGCTCTGAGCAACCTGATCTAGTTGAAGATGTCCCGGGTCATTGCAGGGGCAGTTAGACTAGATGATCTTTAAAGATCCCTTCTAACCCAAACCATTCTAGCGTTCCAATTCTTCTGTTACTACAAACTGTTTCCTAAGCTGGACATCCTGGTTAGGGTGCTCTCCAACAGAATTTCTGTATCTTGTTTATCTTTGTACATTTCTGAATTGCCAAGTGTAGCTACTTGTATGACACCCAGAATACAGAGAAAGAGCTGGTGCTTTCTACCTATGATGTTGTGGAAAGTCCTATCTGATCTATAGCAAATTGCTATTCTTTCTAGTGTCTAGCAAATATTGATGTTTAATTTTGCATCTCACACACCCAGTCATTTTAAATTACAATTGCTGCCTCATGGGTTTCTCCTGCCAACTCAAAGTTTACTCTTTCTAATTACTTTTCCCTGTATATGTTAGCTTTCACATGAGTCTTGCTGTTTATGTCCAATCTGCCTGTCTCTTATTCCCAATATAAATTGTCTTCTAGGTTTGTTAATGTGCTATTAATGAATCTATCATCAAGTATCAAATAATACTTAATCTAATACACTCCTTCCAGCATTCCACTGGCTACTTCTGCATAGCTGATATATTGCTGTTTGTATTAAGACTAAATGTTTAGTTTTAAATCTGCATGAGCACATCTATCAAGCAGAGAGATTAATTTTGAAGTAGGGTTTTATGAGAGCACTGAAGTCCCAATGTTCTGCACCTACTGACTGTATTCCAGTCCCACTTACTCTGCAGTACTGTCATAAACACAAGTGTTTCTGGAAAAAAAACACAATTATATAATCTAAAAATATGGAGATTGTTGCTGTTGTTGGGGTGTGTGTGGGGGGGTGGGGGTGTTTTTTTTCTTTCTTTCTTTTTCTTTTCTTTTTAAGACTATTTCTCAGGGGCCACCATTCTCAAGGCTGCAGTCTGCTTCACTTGGAGCTTTGAGTGCTTGAGTTTGTAGGAGGGCGAAGCAGGGATGTGTCAGACAGGCTTGTTCTGGAACCTGAGGCTGGGCCAGCGCCTGTTGTGGCTTACAGCCTGACATGCCTTTCCCGTCTGTGCAGAGGCAGCGAGGTGGTATTAGTTGTGGGTTTTGTCAAAGCCACTTTTGCATGACTTCAGGGAGGCAGAGATGTTCCTGTGCTGGATCCAACCCTGTATTCCTTTTTTCTTCCCTTGGTTCCAAATGCATTTCCCAGCTTCATTTTCTTCAGTACTAAAACATGACTGTGGAAAACGAGGGAAGATGCTTGTGTAGATTTATTTGTTATTTCTTGGTATGTTCCTCCCACTGTCTTTAGGAACTGTGACAATTTTAGGGCTGGGGGGGGGGCAAATTGTTTATTACCTGTAGAAGTGTCCGTCCTTTTTTTTTCTTCTTTTTTTTTTTTTTAATTTATACCTTTTTATTTTGAAAGGCTGTGGATAGCAGAGCTGGCTATAAGGAGAAAATATGTGCTTCCCACCTTCCTTATTTTATTGCAAAAGGTAGACATGTAAATAAAACACCGGTTGGAAGCTGAGCTGAAGGGATGTGGCTCCTGAGATTAGCTTGGGTGTGCTGGGTGGTTTCATTTTGTTTGTAGATTTGGTCACGCATAATGGTTGATACATTTCTTTTAATGTAATTTTTAAAAGCTCCAGGCTACTGAAATACACTGAAGATACTGTTTTAGGTTGCCCCTTATAGTGTTTCTTCCCATATTACACAGTGGTCCATATTCTCCAAAAACTCAAGTGTAGGCATGAATGCCTGTTCGTTTGTGCATCCTTCAGTTTTTAGGCAGGCTAGCCTGGAACTTGCTGACTGTTTGGTGGATTGCTGCTGGTATATTTATAGTGTAGATCAGCAACCACAATATTAATTTTCAACTAAAACAGAATCCACTTCAGTAAATAAATTGCAGAACCGTGAAACTGTGGCACAAATGTAAATTTTGTGTTCTAGTTCCTATGAAAGTATTAAAATTTAAGTGCATGCTGCTGTATGCTTAACAGCTCACGTGGTATAAGAGCTATTGTATATCGCAGTCTGCTTTAATTATGCTACTATTTTTTTACTTCCTTGCTGGAGCAGCTTACCTGAGGGGCATATAAACCACAGGTCTTTTTCCAAGACAGTAAAACAGTGATAAATTGTGGGGAACCTGAAGGGCACATATTTTTTTGTCACCCCCTTTGGCATAATGGTGGCCTACTTAAAACTAAATACAATTTTAGTGTTTTATAAAATGTTTGCTTTATGTTGAATAACTATGGGGATTATAGTTAACTAATCTTAAGGGTATATAAATCATAATTGTGCCTGTATGTGTTTTTGACTAGAAATGTTTCTTGGCAACAACTATTGAATTAAGCTGCAGGCATAAGTCTGCTCTCTGAGGGTATTGCTGCCATAAAATTAGAGTTTTACTATTCATGTATGACACTTTATAGCTCATTCTACTAAAGTCTGGAAACTTCACCCAAGATGTTGGAAAATAGACTGCCTTAATTTCTTAATGAGGAAAAAAGTCTCTCTTCTTTTGTAGCCCATCCTCATGGAGAAGCATTACAGCTTATTTTGGAGTATTTTGCCTCTTATGGCTTTATTTTGCATAGTTGACAGGATACTTGGTAACAAACACAAAACATACGAGTAAGTTATTTTTTATGAGACAGGTGCCTGGAGATGTTCTGGATTAGTCGTGTATTGGGTGTGGATGTGATTTCATGTATTTACTTTGGCGTTCATGTAGAAGCTGATTGAATGTAGATAGGAAAGCTCAAAGCCAGAGGTGGTGGATCTTGAATGAAGGGTAAAGCGAGCTTTTGAATGCAGCAGTACTGCCAACATGACAGCCCCAGTGCCAGTCCCGATGCCTGTGGTGTGGTAGGGCTGGTTACAAGACTGGCCTTAGGCACTTGGTTAAATTCCAGTTAATCTTGTGACTGTGATCTATTGGCTCTGCCTGGGGCAAAGAGAATAAAATATACTAAATAAACTAACCTTTTCAGTGGGCATTTCCTGCAAAAGCTGTTGAAGTTGGGATGGGACAGTCTGTGATATCCTGGAGGAGGTGTAAGGTCTAAGATAACTAATGCCTGACAAAGAGGAAAGACTTTGCTTTTACTGCCTCTTATATTGTGTACCAGCTTCTTCCCAGCAAGGCAAACTGGGAAGTGCGGTGATGGTCTCCAAGAGCAGCTTTCTTCAGACCTTGTCTGTTGGGAGCAGATTTGTGTGACTTCTCAGCTTGGTGAGCCGCTGTGACCTGTGTGTACCAGGAATGCCTTGATTCCAGTGGTAACTAAATAACAATTCTTCACAGGCATCATTTAAAGGATCTCTGCTAATTATCTAATTGTTCAGTTGGCTGAAATTGAAGGTTCAGATGAAATTAGATTTCATCTGAATAATGTGTATTACTTAGCAAAGGTTCTGGAGCAGCTAGTCTTGAATGGTTCAGAAGCAATATTTGCACTGGTTTTGATGATCAATGTTGTCTCATTATAACTAGGAGAAATGGAAGAAGAGATGGAAAATCCAGAAATGGTTGATTTACCAGAGAAACAGAAGCATCAGCTACGACATCGTGAGTTGTTTCTCTCGCGACAGCTGGAATCTCTGCCAGCCACACACATCAGGTAATGAATGTTTTCTTCCAGTGGTTTTTACTAAAAAACACAAATGGCATTATTATTCTTCAAGTATTCTTCAATGTAAGATTACATCCTGTGTACGACTTCTTCTGAATCACAAGAGCATTTAAGATGATTTTTCATAAAATGTGTTTCTCTTTTTTTTTTTCTTTTAGAGGCAAATGCAGCGTTACTCTGTTAAATGAGACAGAATCCCTTAAATCCTATCTGGAACGGGAGGTATGAACCCATTTTGTAAATTATCAAGCTTGAGCAGTTTATTCTGGCAGAATTTAGGATTGGTGGCTTTTCACAAGTTTTCTAAGGAGAAGATGGTTCCTTGATTTCTATGTGTACAGTGAGAGTGGGATGCTTTAGGGTTCTTACCGTTTTCATTCTGATGTAGAGCTTAATGGATCTAGAAGCTGGAGTTGTTGTTTACATCCCTGTGACAGTTACATCCTCTCCTTCTGCAACAAGAGCCCTACTTCCCCATCAGCCTGCCAGTCTAAAAGTTCAAGCCTGGAGGCTCCTGCTCCAGACAAGACGGGGTGGGAGATGGAGCAAGCCAACAAGCTCTATTTCTAAATAATTTGCTGTATCCTGAGGTCTTACAGATTTATGGTAATAGGGCTTAAGCTTGATCTCACCTCAAATTTCCGAGAAGCTTAGTTCCCTGTTTTTCAAGTTAATTCTTCACCGTTTTTACCTGTAGACTTCATATGCCAGCACAGACACTTAGTTCCTTGAAAATCTACTGAAATTTGTAGTAGAAACTACTTGAAAAATCTACTTGAAAATTAACTTAACTTCGGAGTCCTGCAGAAATTGTCACAATCTGGCTGTTTAAAAATACCTCAGACTGAACACTTGAAATGGAATTGAGTTGCACTGTTAATCACTACTTTGAATATAAAGCTTGGGTTTTAATTTTTCAGGTATTTGGTGATGTAAAAAATGAATTCTTTTAAAGATATTCGTACACCTTTAACTGTGGCATCCAGCTGGGTTAGACAGTCTTGGAATTTGACAGGCTGGCAGCTTTACTTCAGGAGATTAGCAAACAATTTCAGTGCACTATTATTTGAATAAATCTGCAAGTGTTACATTTGCAGTTGAAAAAATAGAATTGTTATACAAGAGAGGAAATCTCGTAATTAAAACCAGTAGGGTAATGGCCATTACCAGCCTTTAAGAAACAAGGAGAAAACAGGTCATTTTTTGCAAGGAGCATACTGTAGTCTATCTCATAGCTGAGCTTTCTTTTTAAATGCTTTTTAAGCTACCTTTAGTATTAAGTTAAGCATAAGATTAATTTTGATCTGATACTCTAGTTTAAGAGAATTTTAAACAAAGCACAGGGATTAAATAGTTGGGTTTCTCTTTGGAATGTGAAACCAAAACCACGTAGAGTTTGCTGAGGGCTGCCAAATGGCAACACAACACAGCAAATGAGGGCTGGTGTATTCAGAACTGCTCCTTACCAGCTAGTAGCCTGGGATATGCCAGTTTGAAGGCAAAAGTTAATCAAACTGAAATTCGATTTACCAGTACCCAACTTTTAAGTACTCTTTGTTCTCCATTGCTCCCAGCCCATTTTTGATATCACTAACGTTACAGGTAGGTATGTTGAGAGAGAAGGGAGCTCGCATCCTCTCATCATGCAGCCACCCAGTTGCAGGCGTAGCAATAGAAAGAGATTTTCTTTTTTTCATCCCCTTGAACTCTTCTAAATGCAAGATGAACGATGCTCAGTTTTATTTTTAAAACTGAGTNTTCGATTTACCAGTACCCAACTTTTAAGTTCTCTTTGTTCTCCATTGCTCCCAGCCCATTTTTGATATCACTAACGTTACAGGTAGGTATGTTGAGAGAGAAGGGAGCTCGCATCCTCTCATCATGCAGCCACCCAGTTGCAGGCGTAGCAATAGAAAGAGATTTTCTTTTTTTCATCCCCTTGAACTCTTCTAAATGCAAGATGAACGATGCTCAGTTTTATTTTTAAAACTGAGTTTTATTTTTAAAACTGAGTTTTATTTTTAAAACTGAGCAGGCACTAAGAGATTTCACAGAATGAAAGAGTTCCCTGACTGTGTCCTGTCGCTTAGCGCGGTATTTTGCTGTGGTGTGAACTAACTTGGACAGATGGTAAAGAAATTAAAAGCTCAGGAACACAAATGTGCTTGGGTGGAGGGTATAGAGATTAAGAAAAGGAGATAGATGTTGCCTGGTGAATTCCTAGCACTGAATGGTATTGTTTTGCACTCTTTCTTCTTCTCTCCCTTCCTACCCCATCCCCCATTCTTAATCCATTCTTTGCTTTAAAATCGTTTGGTTTGGTTTTGTTTTTTTTACTATGGCTTCTGTCAATAAAACCTCAGCAGTTTTAGGGATTCTGTCATTTGATTCCTTGTATGTTGTGGCCGCTAAAAGTAGGTTTTCAGCCCAAGTCTACCTCAAAGTTACCTCAATAAACAGACAGTAATTGTAGGGAGGTAGTAAGCACAGCAAAATTACATTTGTTATCTCTGTTTTCCTCCTCCTCCCCCATCTCTGTCGTCTTCCTCAGGAAGATTGCTCCCTTACACTCGAGGAGCAAGAAGGGACCAGCACTGACATTTTTACTGTGCCTGGCAAAACTGGGTTTGTAGCAGGAAT
>VZTM01016925.1:565-25460 GCA_013400555.1 Jacana jacana
AGCTGTTCAATTCACAGGGCAGATCTT
Organism: Jacana jacana; assembly: GCA_013400555.1. Classification (NCBI taxonomy): domain Eukaryota; kingdom Metazoa; phylum Chordata; class Aves; order Charadriiformes; family Jacanidae; genus Jacana; species Jacana jacana. Next base: position 593 of record VZTM01016925.1, read on the forward strand.
GAAATGTTTTTGAACACTGCTCTGAAGTTTCCTTAACTTCTGTGTTCTAATTAAATATGTTTTTCTGCAGGCATCAAAAACCATGGCTAAAAGTCACAGCAATTTTCTTAACAAACACGCTCAAGAGCTATTGCTTCCCACTGCACGAGGCCAAGGGCCAGACACGCAGTTCCATTACAAGCACCCTACAGAAACCTGTAAAAACACTCATAAAAATGCATTTGTTTATATGGCAAAGAGATATGAATGGATTCATATTCTACACAGAAACTACCACAATATTATGAGAGTTTATTCAACCTGCAAGAATTTTATCGAATCTTAAATCATGTTCCTTTCCTTCTTTCCTCCCCACGTGCATCAATGGAGTCTTGTGTTTTGGTTTGCAAATATTTAAAGTGGTGTGTCAAGTCCCGCTGCAGAAGCCTGATGGTCATGCCCTGCTATGAATAACAGACTGAAAGCAGGGAAAACAGTTCCTAAATCAAATTACGACTCTTGGGGATAAACACATTTCCAAATGATGTAATTATAACAATATGTCACACACTGCTGAAGACCTCATATAACATTAAAATAAAGAATGAGTGGGTAGGAAATATAAGCAAAGGATGACATAATATTGTTCCATGCCAGTTTCTGCCTGTTTTCAATCAGGCCAGACGTCAGAAAGTGACTTGGGAGGAAAAAAAATAATAAAATCTCACTAACAATCAAGGCAATTTCTGTTTAAGTCAGAGGCCTGTACACCAAGATCACATTTGACCTTGTAATATAAATAAAGTGCCCCTAATGAAGTGTGTACAGAGCCTGGGAAAGACAAGCCCCCCTGCCTGCCCCCTCATACCGAGTCCCAAATAAACACACCAATATGACTTAAGACATGCTTGCAGAAGGGTTTATTATTTTATTTTCACCCCTGTACACATGCCATGCCAGTAAAAACTGCTGCATCACAAGCTCTTAATTTAGTCCCTTTTAGACACAAGAGGACCTTGGATGGTTGATCCTAAACATGCCTCATTAAATGACTCCTAAATGAGCTGACAGAAAACACATATCTTGGACTGAGTCAAATGCTTTGTGTGCACAAGTGAAACAAGTTGTATCTGGTTCAGACCTGAAGCCTTGGTATGGCAGTAAATCGCACCATCAGCCTACAAAGTGAACTCACTTGATTCTATCAAAACTGAATACACTGCACTGGGGCTTTGCTACAATCCCCTTATGAGAACTGTGTGCATCATTATTTACCCAACTGTTACGTGGGTGGAAAGAAGAGACATTCACCTCTGGCAAATATGTGTGCAACTTCTCTCAAGTCAGTACAGTTGCACCTCCTTATACCAGCAATGAAGTTGTCACTGATGTCAACAGTGATATTATTTAGAGATAAAACAGTTCATGTTTTGTCTGAAAAATGAAACACCTCAATATATGTCAAGTCACTTGCAAATCCTGCCCATAAAGGAAAGAGGAAAAGCTTAAGAAGAATTACTTCCAAGTAGTACAAACAAGTACCTTCTGGGACCAGAAATCCTGAAGAGATTCATACTCTTCCTGCACTTCCCTCCCACTAGGAATCTTCCATGAGAGCTCCAGAGCCTGCCAAGCCCTGGCTCTTGCTTGGACAACAACAGCATCCTTATTAGGAGCCCAGAAAAGCTCAGTGCTAAAGACAACTACCAGGCAAAAAATAAGCAGTTTTCTGCCTATTTACCTGCATTTTTCCAGGTGCTGCAAGTGACCAAAAAGACAGAAACCACTGCTGACTAGAAAAGGAAGAGGAAAAGGGAAGGAAAGTGATAGCAAACAAAGCACATTTCCTCTACCAGTTCTCCTTACAGAATCAGCCATTCTCACAGTCCTCTTCCCTCAAACTCCCTTCTTCACCTCCATCACCCCTAGCCTCATTTAAATATCTCACACTTGCCATAGAACTAAACAGAAACATGTATAAAAATTGCGCTAGTATGACTTAAACAGGAGGTATTTAATGTTACCCAACTGCAGTGAATCTTCAAAACCTACAGAGTGATCTACATGAATTTCTACCATGTAAATCTAAGTAGTGATTCCCCCTAATGGTTTTCATTAACACCATTTCCTTTTTTTTTGTGTATTTTGCTTTAAGTTCTTTGACCAAAAATTAAATTCAATTAAAGTAATTGAATGACACAAGTCAAGCTAACAGTTCTAAGAAACCCAAATTTTAAAAAGCAGTTCAACGTCAAGGTATTTTGTCACTGAAGTCATTTGAAGTTACTAATGATGTATCCAGCCATATACTATCTACCCAGCATATGTTAAATAAGAGAGCTGGTAAAAGGAAGTGAGAAGGTTCTGGAATAGAATTATTTTTCTTTTGAATTGCATAACATATAGTTGATCTAAACTAACTGCTTTTTTTCTTCCTTAATACTTTAAGTGAAATGCTGTGTTGCCTCACTCCACGTGAATTTAATCACCTTTAAAAAATAAAGGCTTTCATCTATGCATATAAAATCTACCAATCTACCAGCTCAAAAGCTATGTTATCTGCTTGCATTTACATTGAAGAAATCTCCCCTGCAAAGGACAATTAATTTACATTTCATTCCTTCAGATGCTTGTTGAGTAACCTATCACACATGAATTAAATCAGTTCTCATTCAATTGGCAGCCAGTAAAACAAGAAACCAAAACCTCTTCCAGCTGACTGAGTTCCCTCAATAGGAGAGCTGGCATTTCCTCACACAACTCCATTTAAGTGGAACATTAAAAATATCAGGTTCCCTTCTAACAATAGCTCCAGCGTTATTTGGTATTGCTGTCAACAGTCTCAAGATGAAGACAAACTTGAGAATTCATGGACATCTCCCAGGAATGTTTTCTTATTCAGAAAAAAATAATCCAAGAATAATAACAATGCAGTGCCTTTTTTTTAATTATTGGTATTCCTAAGAAATAAAAGATCTTTACAAACACCGCTACTTTTAGTGTAACCATCTTTCTGCCACCAAATACTTAGTAATCCAGTCAATGTTATGAGGATTAATAAAGCAGAGTGGTGGGCTGGTGAGAGGGGCGAGTTATTCCCAAGTAGCCATTGCTTGGGTCCTGACTGGGTATGTCTGCTGGTGGTGACTGCCCTTGAATCACTTGTTGGGGGAGAGGGTGTGAGGATGTGTTTGTCATGGTGTGCCCCCTTTCACGTAAGTTGTCTTTATCTTGACCCGCATTTCTTTTCTTGCTGTTGCCGTTTCAATTCTCTCCCCCATCCCTCTGCAGAGAGAGGGAACGAATGAATTGCCAGCTGGGGTCAATCCACCATGCTAGTGCAGGAATTACCTTTCAAAGGTACTTTTTCTCCTGAAAAAAAGCATACAAAGGCTGCTACCTATATCATGGATGTCCTTGTGGACAAGAACCTTTATAAGTAATGGAGCAGAACTGTGGTTCTACAAGTCTCACTCTTCAACCAGACAACACAATGCACATTCCCTAACACACAGCTGGGTCTATGCACCCGGTGTAAGAAGCTTCAATCCCAGTGCTGCCTAAAATTATTTGGTAAATGGCACTATCATCTACATGGCCTATGCTAAAAAAGAAGGAAAGCTGAAGTAGAGCTTCAGCTCTGAGGTCTGCTTGTAATACTGGGGAGAATATAAGAGTCCTGATAAAGCAAAATTAATCAGCTGGTTTTGACTGGGCAAAATATTATACTGTCATTGAACATGTTCTACCACACAGCAAGTACAAATGAGATTCTCAAAAATACACACTTTGGGGTTATGCGCAGTATTACATTATTGATAAGCATTCAAAACACCACAGCAATGCTGTTACAGAGTTCTGCCAGCAATATTGTAAAGCACAACTTGATAAAGCTGGAGTGGACTAAGCACTTTTCTCTCTACCAATACCCCGGTTACCCCAAATACATTTAAATTTCTGCCAGAAGAATAATCATCACAACCTGGAGCCTCTGAACAACCCGGGAGAAGGATTCTCAGGACTCTGTGGGAAAAACTCAAGGAAAAAAGTGTTCGCCTTGCCTATTACACCTGTTAGTCTCATGGGCTTAATTCTCAATGTAAACTAAAGTATTTCTCCAAAGCCAGTTGGCAGCAAAAGATGCCACAAGCTCCTCAATGTAAGACTCTGCCATCCAGAGAGCTCTGTGGCCAACGGGGAGGCAAATGTTCCAACTGCTGCAGTAACAGTACATGTTGTAGACAAAATTGGAGAGGTGACACCCCATGAAAATGAGCCTGCACTAAAACTCCTGTAAATTATTATTTAATCTTTGAGTATTTAGCATCATTAGGATTAACCAGTAAATGAGAACAATGCCAATGCCTCCACAGAGGTAAGGGCCAGGGCTGAATGTTCTTATACAGGGGGCTGCAGGATTCATTTCAGCACCTCCCTCTTCCTTCTCAGCAACAGAAGTGGCTGACACAAAAGAGAAGGCACAGGCTTAAGGGGCAACGGTGAATCCTAACTGGCAAGTTCACCAAAGCAGCAGTCACCTGTACTGCTTCCGCTGGACAGAAACGTAGTGACAATCTGGCTGCATGACACTTCAGCACCAGGGTGTTACTGCCTTCTGGCACTCAAGGGGAAGCTGAAGGGACATGAAGTGTATTGTCAGTGAAGTGGAAAGACAACCTCTGAGCATCATGATCACCTTTTGGGTAAAGGCCAAAGATTGCTGAAATATCACATACTGAGGAAACAAACAAACAAAGCCCAAAAAACCCAGATCAGTTAGTGCAACTACATGAACTGGAATCTCAATAGGGTACAGCTCACCATTTGCTACATCAAATTTTAAACATTGATTGGATCTACTCTTGAGGTTGGCTATCATGGTAAGAAAAAGGTCTTTCTGCATTGTTTTTATTACTTAGCTTTGAAATGCTAAACTAGATGCTTAATATTACCTCTCTCACAATGAGAGCCTCTGTCCTCCGATAGAAACACACTAGACAAAACAAATAAGGTCCAAAACCTTAGCAGTTATTACTCAGCATTGTCCCATTTCCTTCAAGCAAGTTATAGTGATATATACTAACATACCAACTGAGGAGCTAGGGAACAAAAAAAAAAAGCATAAACAAAGCTGTTACAAAACAGATTGTTTTCTGTATTTCTGTAAACTGTATTTAAGCCATGCTGACCCCCCATTTATAAAGGCAGCCAGAGCCAAGATCTAAGAGAACTTTGTAGGATCAATAACAATAAGCTTAGCTAAAAAGTACTGAATAACACCACAGGCTGCTTATGCCAGAGTTCATTCCTCTTCGCATACCTATACGCTTCACAAATGTAGAAGAATAAAATATGTACTTTAGCCAAATTACATGCTTTGAGGTTGAGGAATGTAAGCCAAAAGCCTAGTTTTTGAGCAAAGATTAGCACCACAGTTTGTTGTAAAAAAAAAAAATTAAAACCCAACTGGCTGAGATACAACTCCCCAGACATGTGACTTCTAATAAAGCGTGTTATCCACGCACTGCTAGACAGCAGATGTTTCAAACAGTTGCCATTTGAACCAGGAAAACAACATTGATGGATGTTTGCTATTTTAAACTCTTACCAGGCACCCCAAGATAAAAAAAAAGAAAAGGTGTCATGTGATATTTTTAATATTTATGTAATTTGTTAATCTGTCTGTTGCTCCAGAAACAGGTAACTCATCAAGACGGTCCAAAGAAAGCAGAAAGAACTGAAGCATAAAAAGCAATTTCCAGCAATTTACTAACACTGTGTAAAGGTGCCCTATTTGTTCCATCAAGAAGCCTTTGTTTGTTTGAAGCCTTGTTAATTCCTTTATCTCTTAATCTCAAATTATGAAATCTTAAGTCTTCAATGCAAGGAAGGATGTCTGGTAAAAATAGGTGGTGGCACCCAGAGGAAGGTGCCAGCCTTCAAGCCAGGCCATTAGAAGTAGAGAGGACTAAAACAAAAGACATGAAAAGTCCAAAGAGAGATCCACCACTTCCCTAAGCCTTGCAGGAGCAACCTTTCCAAAAAGGTGCTGTTGAGTCATAAAAGATGAGGTGGGAAAAGCAGGGTGTGTTACGTGTTCCAACAGGCAAACATGCAACCAACACTTCCATGTTCTGAACCCTATTTTACCTGCTGTCTTCACTTCCCAACTGATACCAAGAGCAAAGCAAAGCAGCACTGAAGCACTGAATAAAACAGAGTTTGGGTGGGAAAGTCCATAAAAGCCAAACCAAGGAATATTTCAATAAAAAAAGCAAAACCAAAAACAACCAACCTGGTGGCTTCAAAACCTTTATACTAAAAATTGTATAAAGCAAGACAAACATTTTCTTCTGCAGAGCCAAAGGTCACCACTCTGCAGAAATACAAAGAGAAAAGTAACACTAACATGGTTGTCTCCCATTTTCATATTTTATTTATGAACAACAAAAAGCCAGTTGCCATAAGCCAATTGGTTCATGGTTTTAGTTGCCCCTGTGGCTCTGTGGCTTCTACTGCTGCATGTACTGAGCAGCCAAAGCTCAGCTCTGAAGAAATTAAAGCATATCAGAAATGAAAAAAAAAATGAATTAGACAAAAATTCAAAAGTGCCAGCATGCAAACAGTGGCAGATGCAGCAACATGAGAACACTTGCAAGACACATGAGGAAGAGGAGGGGGTGGGGAGAAGAAAGCTTTGGGGGAGGGAAAAAAAGGTCCTTTTCCAGCTGCAATGCTTTGAGACAGTAAAACAAACACTCATTTTCCTTCACCCTGGAAATCCAGGGTTCAAATGAAATGCAAACAGAGCTGAAATGGCACTTTGCACTTTTTTCACAACCTTCTTTCTTTGTAGAGGGTAGCCAACTTACACTCTTGTTAAGTAGGCAGGTATAATCCCTGTTTCACAGTAGAGACATGCTGTGACTTGTCTATATTAAGAACTAAGTCTAGGACAAAGGCAGGAACAGATTTCAGACCTCGTGATTTCTACTCTTAAGACTGTCACCACAAGGCTACCTCTACTTACTGTAAATATGGTTATTACCTGGGGAATCCCTCCCAAATCAGCGCTCTGAGATGATACTTAAATTTACATCTAATCAAAGATTCAAAGTACAGAAAGAGCAGATATTCTAGGCAGATATTAAATCCTCAATTCAAAAGGACGCATGTAGGCAGGAAACATGAACACTCTTACAGAAAAGCTTTAGCAATCTAAAGTCCGGTTTCTCCAATAAAAACCAAGGAAGAAACATCCCTAACCATCCCTAACATAAAAACAAGAAGAAACTGTGGAAAAGGTAACATTGCACTGCTGACATGCACAATTAACACTACATTGCTCATTCTTGATCCTATTCTGCAGTACTTTAACAAAACTGTGGCTTGTTGGGGCTTTTTGAAGGAAGCTTTTGATAGAAGTCATGCACAAGTGCTTAACCATTATATGCTTATGTTTATAAATACATACATAAACCTGTTAAATTTAAATACTGACCCCAAAAGATTACTTATCATGTGTTCTCATTTGTGTAAATGCTTACTGAGAGCACGTAACTGGAGTATGGAACTCCTCTATATTCGGACATACAAGAAACCCAGTAACGATAATGAAAAGGCAGGGTCCCAGCAAGAAGGCCAGACTCCAGTATAATACAGACACAGTGCTTGAACTATAAAAATGGAGGAGTACATTAAAATCCTGGCATAAGATAGTCAACAAGGTCATTTTTACAACCATAAAAGGGAAATATGCAACTTCTTGCCTATCCACAGACAATTAGGTGATCAGTAAAAGGCAGACTCTCTTGATCCTTTTCTATCCCACCTTGGAATAAAAAGAAAAAACTAAGCCTGGCAGCATGAGCTCAAGTCCTCCTCTGGCACACTGCAAAGGCAGTCAATAGCTCAGAGAACACCTGGTATCCACATGTACTAAAGACTAGCAAGGCTCTCAGGCTCTCTGCACTTTTTACTTCCAGCTCAAGAGCTTTAGAATAAACACAGTGTACCCAATACTATATTTTAAATTATTTTAGTACATATTTTTTTCTGTAAGCAGAAAAGGTCTGTGCCTGCAGATGATGAAAGAATTCTGGATTGCCTAAGGAGACAGACACTGCGTGTTTCTTTCGTACAGTTACAGCACAGGGAGCAAAACTTTGCTATTTATCCTACTCCAGGAAGGACTGTGGCGTGAATGCCTCTGCCAGGGCCAGCACCACAGTGCATACATTAGTTTTGTGCTGCAACACAATATCCACAATATGGCCAACTGAAAACACACATGAATTCATCTCATACGATGGTAGAATACCAGCAAATCTCTGAAAGTAATAGGTTTCTCCAGTTTAACAACAAGACTTCTTTAAAAAAGACAGTCAGTCACCCTGCCAGCCAAAAGTTCATTATTCCCAGCTGACAGAGTAATTAATTGTTGGTAGGACTGAATTATTTTCTAGTCCTTACTTTTCTTAGGTAGTACCACATCTCTGAACATACTGAATATTTTATAGACTGGCATTTTGAAATCTAGACCAATTTAAAGCAGTCAAATGCTAAGGTGCAATAAGAGGAGCTCAGCTGAGCTGATGAAACAGATCAACTGCTGCTGAAACCAAGTCCAGTACTCCCTCCCCTCCTTAGCCTTCCCTTTTCCAACCACACATTACTGAAGTTTTCCTTCTATCAGTTCTGATATTCATGTGATCTTCCAACGAGTCAATTCACTGGCAGAAAGCTAATCTATCCAGAACAAGCCTTTTGCCAGTTGGTAACCTCAATCAACTTACCAAGAGATCAGATGAACATCAGAACAAGCGAGGGAGGAAAAAGAAGCAGGACCACTCCCAGCAGCAACGAAATGCTAACTTGGCTTAGCTGTCTCTTCAACTTTCATCCTCAATCTCTCGTGAACATCACAGAGCAGAACATAACTTTCATAATGAGTGATTTATGTATTTTGTTACCTAAAAGGATTCCATCATATATCAGAACTCAGCTAGAGATTCTTAGAATGTCTTAGTTTTCTGTAACTGTATCCATTATCAATGTAGTAACGTCATACATTCCCTACCTGCAATCCTGACTCATAGGATAAGCATAATTTTTTTCTGCAAATAGGACAAGTGAAGCTGATAAAACTCTTTTCAGAACACAATATCAGTTTATTGAAAGGTGGTAAAATCTGGTCTCACTATAAAATGCGGATTCAACATCCACCTTTAATACAACCACTATTTAATCTTCTCTATGCAAGTCACAGAATCAATAGAATAGTGTCTCCATATAGACAATGCANCACGTTATTTAAATTAATACCCTGATTCGCTGCATACTTTCATCAACATCATTTTTCCCATGAGAAATTGATTTGCCTTTCTACTTGCACCTTAAGAACAATGAGGTAAGAAGTAATTCTTGCCAGCTAACGTTTATGCTTATGTATGCAAAACACATAACCCCTATTAATTAAAAAAGTTATCAATGATGCAGTATGATCTGAAAGAGTCTCCCATGCTATTGTTTAATTTCAGGGAAAGGACAAAAATATACCACAAAGGCATATTGTTATTCAGAGAAAGATGGTGTGTGGTTATTTCTTGCGCAGCAAGATCAGTCTATGCCAAAATACTATGCTCAAAAACATCAACATTATGAAGTTCTTAGTTTTGCATTATGAAAAATGCCATCTTACTTTTTTTTGGTGATCTCTATAACATGAAAACATGAATTCTGTCTTTCCCTCAGGAACTTCCCTGATTTCCAAACAGAAGTATACTCAATCTCCTGAACGTTCCCCCCAAAACATCAAAGAAAATGGATAAAATTTTACAAGCTGGAAGTCTTTCTGAACTCCAAACTCCATTTCTAGGGGGACTTGGTACAGCACCTTAGCCCTGCTTACCGGATGTGGGTCCACCCTGAGGGTCCCACAAGCACATGCATCAAAGCAAACAACTTAGGAATTGGGCAAAACACTTTTCTTCCAAGTCTTTAAAATGTTCATTTCAAATATACTCAACAGTTAACAGCTACTGCTTTTTAGTGTCACTACACACCAGTACAACCAGTGAAGTCTATACACTCAGCAGCAAGCTTTTCACACTGGAAGCTTTGAGGCAAGAGCTATGGGTACCCTAATTTGTTACATAAAGCACTTGAGCCCTCCTTAGTTCACATATTACATACATACAGTTCTAAAGGGATACATCATTCTTCACTAGAGACAGCATAAACAGGTCATCAATATCATCAATACTCCAAGAATAACATTTTGGACTTGAGTTCAGAAGAGAACATTGAGACCAACTAAAACGGCATCACTGACTGACAAAATGAAGGTCCATTCTTTCACCAAGATAAATAAATTATATTACCAACATTAGCAGGAAAAACAAAAACTAAAATTTCAGGATCAATGTGATTTCAGTTTAAAACAAACCTAAAAAGACCCAAGAAAAACCCAAAGCACAAAACAAAGCCCAACAAAACCCATTCAAGCACATGCAGTGCACAAATAAAGCAATCCTTTGTGTTAGCAGAACACCAAACTACTGTTTATTTAACCTAGAGACTGTTCCCAAAGCAGGACTCAGTTCAACAAACTCAAAGCTGCCACCTTGTTACAGGAATATACTGGCATGCCCCATGCTTTCGCCACAGCCTGCCTTTTTCAGTAAGTATGACTTGATTCAGCAAGGAAGGAGCTCTGCTCTTCTTCTGCAATAACCCTGTGAAACACTGTGCAATGAAGTATGAGCTACAGTAGAGATCCAAAAATTCAAGCCCTCAACTTTCCGTGGTCTTGTACAATACATCTTTCTTACTACCTCCCAGCGCTGCATCTGACTGACTGTGTGCTGATGGCAGGAAATCTGGAGCCAGGTCTCCCAGGCTTCATTTTAGGCAGCTTTTGATTTGCTATGTGATTTGCAAGTCACTTCCTATTACTTATTTATAAGTTACATCTAATTATCTAGAAGGCCTAATTAGCACATCTGGGAAGTGATGTGAAATGCACAGATGAAAGATAGTGTGTATTTCTCAACTCTTGTCATCTGTGCCCATAAAATACTTATTTCACAACAATTAGATCTAATTGTATTTTTGATAGCTGCTGCCTCATCCCTAGAAATTCCAGCTCTGGAAGTCACAAATAGAAAGACTCATCGGGATGCAATGTTAATGAAGTGGTGTGTGAAACATCTATTGATAAGGTTAATATTCTAAAGGCCCTTTTTGCAATCACTCAGCATGTAGTGAAGCTTTTCTCCCAGTTGGGTTCCCACTCAAATGGAAACTTAAGAGATTTATTTTTCAACTGTTTCCTATCTCTATCACAGTATAAACGTTTCCAACATTGTTTAGGTTTGTCTGAGAAAAAATTGGCCTAAGAAACTAAATCTAATCTTAAGATTGCATAAAATATTCTAGAAAGCTTTAGTAATTATGTCTTACTACTTCATGTAGAAGCCCTACATTCACTTTCTGAATATTTGCAAAACATTAACAGGACCCTCAGACCAGACAGGAAGTTTGACCTTGGGACAAGGACTGGATGAGATGGTCTGAAGGCAAACAGAGACAGTGTGAAGCATTTTGGGAGTTACACACCCCATGCTGCAAGTCAGGAGCCAGCTCAGGAGAGAGATTCCAATCGACCACAGACAGGAGAAAGGAGGCTTTACTAAACACGGCTACTCTCTCTGACCGAGTCCAGTGTCCTGGCTCTACACCATGTTTCAGCCAAAACCATAAGAAATTATGCAAGAAACAACTATGGAATAATCAATTCAGCATGCAAATCTCTTGTTAAAGAAATAACAGTTAAGAGCACATGTCCTGAAACACATACACCTATTTGTTATGTTTTCTACATTCTAATTCTGACTATTTTTAACCAAGTATTTTTTCTTCTGCTGTATGAACTGGAATTTCAAAACAAGCCCAAATTTCAACATTCATTTTGACTGTAAGCATTCTGTGGCCCAAACCACTTCATCTTGTGCATATGTACTATGCACTCATTAGCCTAATGAGCTCCCAGTCTTAGTCACATTCTACCATCCCTGGAAATTAAAGAAATATAAATATGAAAAGTAAGTATATTTAGCCTACTTGGCATGAGTGATTTTTAATTTTTTTGAAAATGAAATTATTTTCAAAAACACACATCATTTAAATAACACAAAACACACTATTTTAAATATGAAAACAGCATAACTTTTAATGCAACACAGCCAAGACTAAGTCATATGTTTTATAATTTCCTCTGGATGACGGCCCATCTCAACACTTCATTCACTCATTCAGACAAAAGAAAAAGATCTTGCTATGATTTACTCTGTTTCTAGTTGCTGCTGGTAAACAGAGCTGCTGTCAGCTCCTTGGAAGACGATCTCCCACAGAATCAGGGTGGTGCTGCTGCTGCACAGGGAGATGGCTGCTGCTGCTGCAAACACAGCTCTGAAGCAGCAAAGAAATCCGGCGCCATCAGCAAGTGAAGATCAGGACAAACGAGGGGGTGAGGAAAGGGAACCTGTGACTGACTTGATTGCACAAGTGACTACAGACATGGTCAAACCAGCTGACCGTCTTTGTACCTTTCTTCCCTGTACTTGTCTGTACTTCTGGTGCTTGTGTTTCCCATCATGTTACCTCAGAGAAGAAAAAGGAAATAGATAATTTTTTTGTTGGATACAACCCAAGAGGAAAATACATCATCCCCTCCCCGACCCCACCAGACTCCATGGTCTCTCATTCCCTAATTTCAACTACATCCATGTTTTTTCACCAAGTCACATGTTTGGGAAATGCTGCTGCTATTCAAATTGTTGGTCCTATTGTAGGCTTAATAAAGTCTTTTTTGGCTCAGCACACAGCTTTGGCAAGATGGCTAATTGTCCTCATTATTGATCCATTTTTTAACAAAACAAAAAAAGCCCCATAAGAACAGCTTTTATAAAAAACAACACTGCACACCCCCCTGCCCACTCCAGCATAACTCTCATCAGTAATGAGGGATCAGTATTTCTTTCAGATACGGATATTAAGGTGACAGTACTTTATTCTCTGAATTTCACAGATGTGGCAGGAACCAGTTACAGCCACAGAAAATTAAAATTAAATATGGGAATCTGCATGAAATTTTTTGTGCAGAAGGGACACAGAGTGAGGACCAGCACTGTTGTCACACCAACATGATGTTCAGCCACATCAGTAGCCAGGGAAATAAGGCAGCCATCAGACCCATTCCATGTCCCTTCCTGCCATACAACCCTACTGGGAATAGGTGTACCTTTTGTTTCTTCTGCTTTCATACTGCAGAGTACACCTGAAGGTTACAAACTGATACAGGTGTACAAAATAATCTGGATGCTTTTCTATCTGCTATCTTGACAACACCTACCATCAAAGAGCACGTTCAAGGAAAAACTTCTTGTCTTTGCCATCTTGTCAAGCACTTAAGATCCTAACCAAATGGCAAAAGTCAAATACGGTGCTTCTGTGTGATGTGCATGATGTATGAGCAAAGTTAACCCCTGTAGTATGAGCCATCCAAACAGACAATTCTGTGTAAGAGCAAAACCTATTAAAAATTGCTAACATGCTTCATTTAACCAAACTGAGAAAAACACAAGAAAGTACAACGCAGATACAGTGTTTCACTGTTTGCAAGTGGTTACCAGTAGCAGAAGAAAAGTAGTATATTGTCAAAAATATGTTTTTGCCCAGTATCTTACAAAATAGCGGGGAGACAGACTTCTACAGCAGCAACAACTGCACAGAGGGCCAGGTCCAAAGAGCGGTGGTGAATGGAGTTAAATCCAGTGGGCAGATGGTCACAAGCAGTGTTCCCCAGGGCTCAGTTCTGGGGCCAACCCTGTTTAATCTTTACCAATGATCTGGATCAAGAGGATCGAGTCTGTAAGTTTGCAGTCTGTAAGTGGGAAGTAGTGTCGAGCTGCTTGAGGATAGAAAGGCTTTGCAGAGGCCTCTGGACAGGCTGGATCAAAGAGCCAAAGCCAACGGGTAAGGTTCAACAAGGCCAAGTGCTGGGTCCTGCACTTGGGTCACAATAACTTCGAGCAGCGATACAGCTTCAGAGAAGAGTGGCTGGAAAGCTGCCTGGCAGAAAAGGACCTGGGGCTGTTTGCTGACTGTCAGTTGAGTATGACAGCTAGCACCTATGCATGCCCAGGTGGCCAAGAAAGCAAACAACATCCTGGCCTCTATAAGGAAGTGTGGCCAGCAGGACTAGGGAAGCAATTGTACCCCTGTACTCAGCTCTGGTGAGGCCCCACCTCAAGTGCTGTGTTCAGTTTTGGGTCCCTCACTACAAGAAAGATATTGAGGTGCTGAAGTGTGTCCAGAGAAAGGCAACAAAGCTGGTGAGGGCCCTGGAAAATAAGTCTGATAAGAAGCAGCTGAGGGAGCTGGAGTTGTTTATAGTGGGGAGAAAAAGAAGCTAAGACACCTTATAGCTTGCTACATCTCAGAATCACAGAATGGTTAGTTGGAAGGGACCTTAAAGATCATCATGTTCCAATCCCCTGCCACAGGCAGGGACACCTTCCACTAGAGCAGGTTGTTCAAAGCCCCATNTAGACTGGATATTAGGAAAAATTTCTTCACCACAAGGGGTTATTCAAGCACTGGAACAGACTGCTCTGGGAAGTGGTAAAGTCACCATCCCTGACATGTAGATGTGGTGCTTGGGGACATGGTGTAGTGGTGGATTTGGCAGTGCTTGTTCCGAAACTTATGTTAAGGCTACTGTAGTGAGGTGAACACTGGTAGAAATTAAATAGACTGAATAAGTAGTATTTATTAGAGCAGCAATGCTCTATCAGAACTTAGCCCTACAATATTACATCATTCTCAAAGTTTCTTCAGTGTTTAGGGAACATTATTTTATATTTATAAAATTAATGAGCAAGAAGGAGGCTTCTCAAGACATGAATTTGAGTCTCCTGTTATCAGAGCTGCAACAAAATATAGCACTTTTCTCAAGCTGGCCAAAGCCCACTGAAGAGCTGTTTTTAAAATTTTTGTCTCCTTCAACACCATAAGCAGATTTACAACTACACTGCAAACTGAGGACATAACCAATTCTCGTTTCCACAATAAGCATAAGTTACTGGTATTTTTTTGTACCGTCAGAGGAGTTCAGCACACACTTCACCTCTCCTGTACAGGGAAAATCCCTATATTCCTATCCCTCCATATCTTTAACCTGGTACAGTAAACAAAGGCATTTCAGTGTCCTCCTGAAAGAGAGCCACTCCAAACCCAACTCGTATAGAGCTGCATTTTTCTGATATTTGAAATTTCTGCAATAAAAAGGTGATTGTTTTTAAAAAAGAAAAACTCACCACCTCTCTAGCATGATTTCCCACAGAATTACTTATTAATGTATATTTCAGAGTGCAAAACCCAAGACCAGCTTGAAATGTTTGGCATTTTATATTTCTCAGACTGAAAAAGGCAAGACTCCCAAATATTATATCCCCAGTACTACATGTACTTGTTCAGATATTTAACTTGAAGCATGTGAGCAGTACAGGAATTAAAACACCTGCAGAAGTGTTTGCTGACTCTAAGCCTAAAGCAGAAAACTGGGATTTAAGATTCCTGGGGTTTTATTCCTGGCTCTTATTAAGAGCTCCCTTTGCAACATTTTGTGCTGGACTTTGATTATACTCCTTAGTTATGTTTCTCCCATCTGTAAACATCTACAACAGAGGGACATTTTAAGCTTAATTGAATGGTATTAAAGTGCTTTGAAATCTTTAGAAGAAAGGCACTACATAAAACAGAATTAGTTCATTTCTCTAGCATATCTCAATAATAAATATTTCTTTGCCCTGTACATCCTAGAGACCTGTCTCAGTAAGAACCATGTATAGCTACAGCCTGGGGTCAGGAGATGCTAAAATATTTAGCCAGTGCAGACAAACTTAACCACGTATGAACTGCTATTCTTTTAAAAATCAATCCTATCAACAGATGTGCTAACCTAGAGCAGTCTGTAACATGATTAAGTTCTCTTTCCTACCTTAACTTGGAAAGCTACACAAGCACCTTCCGGACATTAATAAATATTAACTCATATTTGATGGATGATCTTATTAATTGTCAGAGTTCTGATCAACAATGACCAAATTTGTTCTCTTTCAAAACTGCTACAGAAATACCCCTCAAATCTTTATCAGGAAGCTTCCAAACAGTATTTTATCATTCACTGTTTAGGTATATTCTTACACAGCTTTCTAGACAATGACTTAAGCACAAAACACCGCTTGCTTTAGTTAAGCTGTCCAACATTGCAGCAGAAGCAAGCAGCTGAAAGAGCAAAGCTAGATGCATGACCAGAGGGGTTTACCTCTACCTTAAACACTGACATGTAGGTGACTCTGGCTAGAGCTGCTGCCCAGCTGCAGGAATCAGCATGGGTTACAAGTACAGCCTTTATACATGGTCCATTCTTCCTCAAGGAAAAGACAGCAGGATACAAAGTGTTCCATGGATCTAGCCCATGAACTACCAGCTGGAACACATCAATGTATAAATGCAAGTTTTTAAAGAAAAGACTCCTACCCCTCAAAATGCCAAAATAACAAGAAAAAGATGACAAGTGAAGAAAAAAAAAAACGAAAGGCACTATATCCAAAACAAATAACAGCTTACATCACATCTCTAGTTCATTACAATAAACCTACAGCCAAAAAAACCAACTTATTTTTTAACCACTGTGAATGAGAACAAGATGCAACAATTTTCTAGACCCACTAACATCAAAAGGACTCTTTTATGGTCTCTTTCTATATTTGATCAATATTCCTACATTAATTGGAAAGGCTCCAGTTATTCCACAGATATTTTTTTTTCCTGAAGCATAAAATCAATTCTTCAAACAGAACTCATCATCGTTCTTCCACAGGTTTTAAAGGCAGAACAGGCTGTACTACACTTGGAGTATTTTGCTTGCTTGTTTGCAATGGGCTAAGAACTCTGAGGACATGTCGAATCTTCTCTCATGTTTAGGGGCACCTACAGTTTTTCTTCACCTTCTTAAGCTGGTCACCTGCTCTTACCACATTTGTAAGAACTTCTTAATCTCCCATCAAATCTGGCTGAAACAGGCCAGAAACTTAAAGGCTGTTTTGCACACGTATTCACGAGCACATGCATGTGATCTTGTGTCTTTGATTACAGTAACACGAGTTCCAACTATGAAGCTTTGGGAACGTAGCTCTTGGAAAGCAAAAAGATATCAAAAATAGTGAAAACCCTTCTATGCATTCCATTGCTGACCTGTGTTTTTCACCTTTAGAAACTTGATATATAACTTTCATTTATCATCAACCTTTTCATAATTTTCATACAATAAAAGTATACAGCACCAGTAAGTGGGATACATCAATCTACCGAGTAACCGCTAGAGTCAGCAAGCCAGTCATGACATCAAACCCGTTTTGCAAACAGACCTCCCTACAGGTTTCTCTCTCATGTAATTGGGTTCCCTCATTTCTTGTTCTCATTTTCTGGTGAGCTCTCAGTATTAGCAGGAAGACAACGTGTCCTTTCCAGTTTTCAAAATCTTGGCCACGCTGCTAAGCCAGTGTATTCAAAATGCCTTGATAACACACGTCTAAAGAGATCCACTCCTCAACTGACATGAGTGTTTCTAAGTATTATTGACTGGTTCATCCACAAAATTATATTTACAGACACTACAGAAAATTCATTCCAGGCTTTTAGTCACAGGAAACATGCCAAAACACTAGTCATCTCCCAAAGCATAATTCTCCATCAGTTGCAGGGTGTGATTACACATTTAGGGAACGCTGCCTGCCATTCAGAACAGATCTCCAAGATCAGCCAGTCATTCTTCACATTCATAGATATGAAAGCACTGCTGCACATTGAGAACTTGGCTTTTGTCACAGTTAAAAAAAACCCACCACAGAACAATCAAAATACTAGAGCGGCTAATCCCTGGAAGGCCTCATGATCACATTCCTTGAGACGTTTGATGAATATGGAAACGGTGAAAATGTTCTGACTTGTTAAACTTGCAGCCTCTCTAACGCATTTCTTGTCCCCAGCACGCACGGGCTGCTGACTTGGCACGCCCGGGGGACCTTTGCTCACCTTTCTCAACAGACCCACACTGATAAGTCTGAATTTCCCCAAGAGCAGAACAAAGTTATGCTTATAAAAAAATGTTTACTCCATTCATAAAGTAGAGCAACTCTCTCATGGAAACAGATGTCAGAGCAAGAGGAAAATCTGCACAGGCACACATACAGAACTATAGATGATAACAAATTAAACTGGAATTTCAGTGACACTCATTCTTTAAAGACAGACTAGACTAAAATCTCCTTAGGTTTTATGGAACATTGACCTTCAAAGAGTATCACCTGTTTATTCACAATGATGAAAGAGATTGTGCTAACAGAAAGAAATCAACTGAGTAAAATTTAACTCCCTGTAATCATTTTTACCCTACTGTCTAATGTTATTTATAACTGATTTTGCGTAAATATACATAACAGTATTTCTCAGTTTTTAGACTATTACAGTATGCATGAGTTCTACAGCATCTTGTACCTTGCAACACCCAATTTACTTTTTCTTACTCAGCACAACAGACTGTTTCAGCTGCAGGAATAAAAGAGACTAATATAAAAGGTGTGGGAGAGAAAACTCCAGCGCCTACATACTACTGACTACTATTTATTTAGAAAAAAGAAACGACCAAGCACCGCTGAATGCAAGTTCTGCAAACTAAGCTGTTTTCCACAGGAGGTGTCAAGATTGTGTCAGCCCAGCTTTCACCTGTCCTACTTGGAAAACAAACCACACTTTTGACACTTACAGATTACGTGCTTTTGAAAGGTGTAGGAGACATTCATAGCAGCTCAAAATGAAAAACTGTTTCTGTAAGACAAGATAATGTTAAAGGATTACACACAATCTAGTCAATTCTCCAGACAACGGCTGAAAAATTATCTTTTAACAGACTAAATTTGCACAGCTGTGTTTTCTCATTTACAAAACTAGAAAACTTATTCTATACATCAACCCAGGACCCAGACATCTGTCAATTACTATAGCTGAGATTATGTGAACTTATGAATTATAATATAATAACATATTCATAATATTATAACTTATATTTACAATCTGATTTATGTCAAGTGGCAATAGGGTGTGAAACCAGTCAAATCCCACTTTAGCCATCTTCTCAAGCTACCCCAAATTTACCCTAACATTCAGCCTTGTTCTCCCAGAAGTACAAATTTCCTTTGTATTCAACACCTTTACATTAAAGAAAATAAAACAAAGTTACATAAATATATAATAACTCTTAATCCTAAGTATTAAAGCAGTTATCCTAATTATTAACTAGATGCTGTTGGCACATAATTTTGTGTTAAAATGATAATTTATATTAGAAAATATTCCAAACAGAAATTAAAGATGATGAAGTATTTTTTCAAATGCTCCAGTAATTCTGGAAAATATTTATTTCTAATTATAAATTTTCAAGAATAACCAAAATGACAAAAAACCCCAAACAAGCGAGGCAAGACTTAACCTATGGGATTAAACTGATGAGATTTTTTATACATAAAACCACGAGCAAAGGAGACTGAATAGTTCACCACAGTATGGTAATAGTGGATTAACAGGAAAACATTGAAAATATATTTGCAATAGAAGCAAGATGGAAGGACTTCAAAGTTCAAGTTAATAATAGTGTGCAATATGGTCACAATCACTCCTGCAAACATTATGAACAGAAAGGGCCTTTATTGTTTTTAACTTGAATGCTTAGTTTTAATTTTGTGACCTTTCACGCAACAGTAGAGAGAGGCATAACAAAGCAAAGTTAAAGGAATTTGACTACATAAACTGAAACAGGGCAGTTTATTCTTATTACTCAAGCCAAATTGAAAACAAGATGAAACAAAGGCAGACATACAGAAGATTTTATTCTTAAAAAAAAAATGCATGTTTTACCCCACTAAACTACAATTTTTTAGCCATCCTTACTATGTGAAAACTCTACTGTTTAAATGTAAAATGTAAAACACAGTAGAGGACAAAGAGAAGAAAAAAAACAGGAAAGGGAGGACAGGAGGATGAGGCAGGAAGGAAAACAGGCACGGAGATAACATGATGGGCAAAACATTGAAGATACTCAATATCATCTATTGTTTGCTTAAGCATCACAGAAAAAGAAACTCAAAAATGAACCACCTAAAATCAGAGGTGATTGTATCTAAAATCCAGGATGATCTTTGAAAAAGACATAACAAGTAAACTTCAGAAACATAGTCTATATTTCTATGACAACCATAGAATGGTTAGAGTTGGCAGAGACTTTAAAGATCACCAAGTTCCAATCCCGCTGCCATGGGCAGGGACACCTCCCACTAGAGCAGGTTGCTCAGATCCTCATCCAACCTGGCCTTGAACACTTCCAGGGATGGGGCATCCACCAGGATTCCCTGGTATCCTGGTTTGAGGTAAAACAAACCAAAACAAACCACGACACTTGGGCAACCTGTTCCAGTGCCTCACCACCCTCACTGGAAAGAGTTTCTCTCTAGTATCTAATTGAAATCTCCCCTCTTCCAATTTAAAGCCGTTACCCCTTGTCCTGTCACTACACTTCCTGACAGAGTCTCTCTCAGCTTTCCTGTAGGCTCCCTTCAGAAGGCAATCACTTATATAAAATTGCACGATCCAAATAGACTACTGTTTTCTGGAAAAAATTAGAACCAATGTAATTAAAACCAAGACATGTCTTATCTTCATGAAAACATTTAATCAAATCCAACAAAAATATCTACAGATACTTAAAGATCTTCCTTTCCATATGAATGTGTACAGAGAATGAAAGGATAAAATATGTTCATATGCCTAACTATGAACAAATTTCCACTCTAATTCTATGTCAGGGTGTTGGTGTCCAAGTGGGTAAGCAGGAGCAGAAAACTAACTTTCCTCTGATTTCAGCCTATTGCTTGCTCCCCTGAGCTTTCTGCAGTTCTGAGCACCAGCAGTGAGCAACACACACAAAGTTCTCACCCTTTCCGAGTGCTGTTCAATTGCAGTAACACAATTTGGCTCTGTAAACCTATTGTGGACCCACTCTGACATTCCTGGAGACAAATTTCTGTGTACAGTACAAATCTGATACAAAAGAGGCAATTTTAATTAAAGCTATTCAACCCTTCCCTGTCTCTACGTTGCCCAAGAGAACCATCTTTACAGAGTATAAGAAAAAAAAAAAAAAAAAAAAGTGTTCAGATTACATAGAGAAATATATTTTTACTTATTTTCTCATTATGGTAGCTGATAAGAAGCTACCAATAAAGGTACCAACTATTGCTGACTGTAACGGGCTTGTTTGACAAAACTGTGTAGTATTAAACTTGAGAAAGTCTCACATACAATGCAGCAGCTTCTAACATCAAGAGATCCAACTTCAGAAGCAGATTTATATTTTCTCTCTTTAGCTACTCAGAGTGGCAAGAACCTCTTGCAGAGAATGAAAAAAACCAACCCAACAAAAATTAAAGATCAGACCAGTCTTGTCTAGTTTATAGATTCTAAAAGAATTGGCATTGTATTTGCGTAATTTTGCATCTTTACAGACACAAAGTTTAGGACAGCTTCAGTAATCCATCCAAAGGCAAGCCACAGATTACAGGGAAACCCAGGACAGCAAGTCCTGCATTGCCAATATTTTAATTAAAGCAGTACCTGTCTACAAAGAGGGTAAAAAGTAAAAGGAATATACACAACTTGAGGCTTTTACAAGTAAATCTGGCAGTTCAATTTGAAAAAAGTTAAAGCATCAATGTATACTTTAAGTAGGTTGCACCAGCACAAGTCGAAACAAGGTAAACTGAAAACGTGCCCTGCAGTTTGTGGTGAGAGATGGTGCACAGCCCATCTCACACATCTCTCAGCCCAGTGCAAGGGCAACGTGCCCCATGTTACTGGGGAGAAAAGATAGAGTTTTGAATTAACAGAGAAAAAATTGGTTATTGTTACATTCCTAGAAGAAATATATTCTAGATATGGAACCAGATTCCAGTGAATCTGACTGTAGTATTAACTTGAATACTAACAAAAAAGTTACGTGAACAAATACTGAGCAGTGCACACCACATGATCATAAAAGCAATTCATATGCCAACCTGCGGGCATAAGGAAATGCAAACACAAACAAAAGCCTCAGAGCAGAAAACAAACACGGCAAAGCAGCATAGTTAGTCAAAATAAATGTGGAAGGAATAAAGAGGTAAAGTTTAAAATCCAAAACCACAAAAACCCCAGCCCCTCTCTCAGAAGTCTTTCCACAACTTGAGACCCATCTCTGCAAGTGAAACACCCTGCCACAGAGCAAACCTTCTGAAGGATGAAGGACAGCGTGGAGGGCAAAACCTGAAAGATTTGAAGGCTGCACTGATATCAAAGGTATTAACATTTACCCAAAGAGGGTTATGTCAGCTGCTCAAATACAAAGTTAGGAGACTGAGCTGCAATCTGAAACGTTTCCTAGAAGAGCTCTTAGACTGGCTAAAAAAGTGTACATGTAAGTAAAAAGTGTAATAGTGTAAATGAAGCTCTAAATACACCAGTATTTGTTTTTCCTTTTTCTCCATGAGTGTAACCTCAAAGAGTTCATAAGCACCATCAAAAATGTCCAGAACACAGACACAACACTATCACCAAGGAGACAGTTAGCTCCATCAGGAAGTGCACCTGGTGAAGTCAAAAGGATGCAGCTTGGTGGACGACACAGAGTACAATTGTATGATTCACGTTCCTAACAAAGACATTGGTTGGTTTGGAAAGAGTAGCAGTTCATAAGAGATAATATTGTTATCTATTATTATCAAGCTGTAGCAGCTCCATGAGCACCAGCAAGATCGAGATGGAAAGTAATAGCAGAAACTCATGAATGATATTTGAAATTATTAACTGGCATTAGGACCATAGTTTAACCAAAAAAAAGCTGAAAAAGCTGTGAACTTTGGTAAAAAGTCCATTGCAGAGCAAATGTGGCATCTCATACATATTCCAATTACAGACAGGAGGCACGGTTTAGTAATGAGCTGTAGTATCTGACAAGGTATCTGAGAAATTGCCTAAGGATAGAAATGAGCAGCTAGAAAAAAAAAAACAAAAACAAACCAGCTTGACATAAAAGTTTAAGTATTGTCATCAAGTTAATGTATTCCTATCTAGCAGAATCTCACACCTGAATTAACAAGTCACTCACAACTACAGAGCCTTCCTATCAGAGGACTAACACAACTTTCAGCCTCTTCCAGTTTGGAAAGTTAAGCAAGTTGAAATCTTTCAGTGCCCTGACTGCCTAAAACAACAATAAGGTCCCCCAACTCTATTATCCTGAGGATATTAATAGATAGTAAACACAGTGATTATAATGTAATAACCAAAGTAATTAGAATTCCCTGTGGTGGCCTGGTATCTTCAGAATCAGTTAAGACTGATGACATAGAGGCAGAACACAGGTGTACACAGAGGAAAAGTGTGCCACTTTTGTCTCCACTGTGACATACAACATTACGTTTTTTTTTCCTTTAGAGCAAAACATGATCTTCCATTGCTTGACATTTCTCCTCTGGAACAAGAGGGGGAGGGTAACAAGGAGTGCAACTTGCTAGAGAACACACAAAAAGCCTTTGAGTACATGTGACCTCCTGATGTGTTAAAGCAGAAAGAAAACATGAATTGCTGCGTATTCTGCAAAACAGACTGAGTTGGATCAACAGGATCAAAATGAACTGTCCCAGTAGTTAAGAGCAATGGACAGAAGGCAGCACATTCCGGAACCTGCACTCTCGGTGGGCTTCCCTCCATGTACCTCACGTGATGCAAAGATGCTCAAATAGATTTCACAACGCATCTCTACCCTATGGGCTCAGAAGGAATGAACAAAAATACAGATAGTATACGATTCCACTTCCTGTAACACTGCACTGATTAGTTTTACTGTTTTATTGTCTGTTTATACCCATGATTATGAACTCCTAGTGTACTTTGATTACTGCAATAGCGGCTGGGCTACTTTGTTTCTCTTAGCACTCACCTGTATTCTTGATTAATGAACGGTATATGAAAGCTTGTGAAACAGGTACAGGAAGATCAAATAAAAGCAATTATTTCCTTTTAGACCACTATATTACATATAAGCTGGCAATGGAAGACCAGTTAGTCTCTGACTTGCAGCATCTGGGAGTAGCTGGATTCCAGATGGCCTGAGAGAGTTGCTTTTGTATGGCCCTTGTCTTATTCCCACCAACCTGACATGAAAATAAAAAATAAAAAATAAAAAAAATCAGAACAAGTTGTTTGGGCAGTTCCATGATAGGTGGCATCTCCAAGCTCAGGAAATTTCCAGTCATCCAGTATCCATATGATGCGGTGACACTCATCCCTTGGGATCATCAAGTCCAACCATCAGCACTACAAAGTTCTCCCCTGCACCATATCCCCCAACAACACATCTAATCTACTCTTAAGCACATTCATATAGACTGGATAGATGGGCCAATGTTAACGGCATGGCCTTCAATGAGGCCAAGTGCCAGGTCCTACACTTGGGCCACAACAACCCCATGCATCGCTACAGGCTTGGGGCAGTGTGGCTGGAGAGCTGCCTGGCAGAAAAGGACCTGGGGGTGCCGGTCGACAGGCCGCTGAACATGAGCCAGCAGTGTGCCCAGGTGGCCAAGAAGGCCAATGGCATCCTGGCTTGTATAAAGAATAGTGTGACCAGCAGAAGTAGGGAGGTGATTGTCCCCCTGTACTCAGCACTGGTGAG
>VZTM01016927.1:11616-36674 GCA_013400555.1 Jacana jacana
TGAGACTCCTGCTGCTGGTGTGGTCCAACATCTCACAAGGCTCAGATTCAGCTTTTTCAGCACCCCAAGGCTGCCTCTAGATTTTGTTTATCCCTCCCATCGAGAAACTGCTCCTGTCAGACAACTTACCCACCACATGGAAGTACCAACTGCCTTGAAGAAATTATGAACTTAATTCTGTTCTGCAGCATCTATGCAGTCCCTAATGATATCAGTGGAGTAGAAATAGGGGTAATTGGAAACAGAATGTAAGCAATTATCTTTGTGATTTCAATCCACAATGTGAATAATGGAAAAAAAGACCAAACAAAACATCTCTGAGATTGTATTCACTGCAGAGTACTTTTTCAAAATTTTGTTGAGATTTATTTTACTGGCTTAAAGGAAGAAAAAACCAATACATACTTGAAGAATGCATCTTGTGCATGAACACCATCCCAGAAACTGTAACTGCTTCCATGAAAAAAGATCACAAACCAGTGAAGAATATCATCCATATTTATTTCTCTTGCCTTCTAATTGGGAAGTAACATTCAGGCTTTTGAATGTGACCTTGTATGTTGATTAGGTTACTCTCCCAGCAGTTAAATCTCGTCACATATCCCAACTGTTTACAGATAACGCTCTGCATAATGTGGAACATCCAGGTGTTTAAAGGAATGTGGCTGCCTGAATGGTCACTGGGAAAAATATAGACATGGCATTAATGTTCCATGAGAAAGCTGTAGCCATAGAATCTCGAAGAAGATGTGTTCTGCGTCATCTGGCCAAATGCACATGGCAGTGCATGCCATATACCCTGTGCAAATTATACCTGTGCAAAGAATGGTTGCCCCTCCAGGAAGAGAGAGTACACGGAGTTAATCAGTAGAAAAGCTGGCAAAGACACTCTTTGCATTTAACTAGATGCATAGAAACACCTGCTTTAGTACTTCTCTATGCGAGAAAAAGTATAAGCTCTGAGTTTATATGCAAGTTCATATATATTACAGCTAGAATATAGCTATAGTATATATAATTATATATATAAGATAGGCATGGTGAGAATATAGCTATAGTATATATAATTATATATATAAGATAGGCATGGTGACATATCTGGGCCTGTCACTTTGCTGGTGTTTATGTGGATTTCCTTCTCTTCACAGAAGAGGCACATTGGAAGGTTTTATATGCAGTGCAGTGCCCATGATAAGCACCTGGGAGTGTTATTCCTGATTTAAACTCAGGGGTGTGATAAACTGCATAATCAAACATCAGCTCTGCATGTTGCATGTGGTCTCTCAGCTAAACTAACTCAGAAGAGATCACTTTGCATGCAAAGAAAATTATAGAGAGCCTGTCAATGGGCCAGTCCTTTTTAGCATCTCTTCTTTTCTCTGAGAATCATGACAAACCTAGATCCTGCCCCAGGCATATTCCTTGTGTGTACCTAAACTGGAGGCCTAGTTGCCCAGAAACTAATAGTTGTGACAATTTTGTTCACAGATAAGAAGTGACATTGTGAAGTCCATTGACTCAAGGGAAAGATCTACTAAAACCTTGCCAAGTCTAATCCTTAACAGTTCTTCTGTGGCTGTGTTTGATAGGACAAGCTCCAAATTGGTGCAAACATCCTCCTGGAGGCCAGCTAAGAGCAGCCCAGCATCTGATGTGTCACCGACTACAGCCAGGATGACTCTAGTTTGTACAGGTGTAAGAAATTGCTCTCATGCATCACAACAAGCTGCTCAGATAAGGCTTTTTAAAAACACTGCTCCTGTTTTATTAGCTACTCAAGCTAATGTTAAAAGTAGCCTAAGGTAGGATAGAAGTTGGGCCAAGCTCCAACACAATGTCCACTCCATTTTGCCTGAGAATTCACTACTGTCCTCCCAATGTTTGGCAAATTGGAGTTCAATTAGCAAAAGTCTTGAAAAATTGTTATGCACACTCCCCCTGCCCCCATGGTTCTCACTTCAAATCAATGCCACTAATTAGGCCAATTTAAGCCTGAGCAATAAGGCTGAATGCAGATGTAGTGGTATTGCATGCTGGAAATGGGAAAGGTAACTCAAAGGAGGAGCTTCTTCCCATCATGAGGCGGGGATCCTACACCATGCCAGGTTCTGCAGTCCAAAAATATGTCAAAGGAAGTCTTATTACTATGGATCTATCATTATTTGTCTTCCTTACTCAAGCTATGTGCTTTAAAGTGGAGCTGCAGGCTGTCTGTTGAGTCTACCTCAATTGCTGCTAACACTCTCCATGTGGGTCTGATTTTGGTCATCACAGGATGAATGTCTGGTCTAAACCACTCATGGTCAACAGGGAGACATGGGCATCTCCTGAAGTGAGTTCACCCCATCAAAGTCACGTGCCAAAATAAGTTTTATAAACCCATCCCCAGAGGTAAGCTATTTGAAGTAGAATTGGGGCAACCATCTTAGACTATATGGCTAACTGTCGGACCACAGTTTAATAAAATGAATCCTGTCCTAAAAGCACATGACACCTTTCTTATTCCTGTTACAGAGCACTAAACGTGGAACTGAAAATGAGCATCCCAAAAAACATTGATAGTTGGCTATACTTAGAGCTTTTTCCTCTGAAGTGAGTTTTATTGTATTCCTGGAGGTTGGACATGGTTCAGGAATCAATTATTACCCTCTCTTGTTGGGTTAACCCCCTGCTGGGTTGGTATCACACTCATCCTAAAATTCTGCACATGCAGACTAAGAAATAAGCTCTTTAACACTAATTTTTCACCTTTTCAGTCTGTTGGGAATGGTTTGTCATGTAAGGGTTTCTTTTCAAGCTCAGTCCCAGTTAATGAACATCAGCAAGTGCAGTGGGAACTCAGCAACCCCAGGTGATATGTTTGGCTTCAGTACATGCAGGCATTGCTCAAAAACAGCCTCCAGGCTCTTCAGATTGGCCTATACCAACCCTTATGACCTATTTCTGCAGCTCACCTGATAGGGTCACGTGCTTTCAGTGCTGATGACCCCCACTTCTATCCATGTTCTATGTCAGCAGTCAGATTTAACTAGATAAAATCCGTGAACTCCCTTTCCTCCATTTCCTCAGTGGTTTTCTTTTTTGGGGTTTTTTTGTTTGGTTGGTTGGTTGGTTGGTTTGGTTTTTTTTTGTTTTTTAGACAGGAATCATTTATCCAATTATTGTATGTCTAACTCTTATGTAGTTACTTTAGCCTGGTCAACTAGATGGAAAGATCTTTAAGGCATGCCCAGGGATCTTTTCATTCCCCGTGTGTTAAGAGGAACTGGTTTACTTTCAGAGAATACCCCTCTGCTCTCTGTCAGTCAGTGTATGTTAACATGGTCTAAACATCTCAAATGACATTCCTTTCCAGTCTAGATTCACATCTAATTGCAGGTGTCTACAGGCATGCATGACCCAGGGACTCAACACAACAGCCGACACATCAGGTTTTAATACTTTAAAGATGCACCAGAGCATCTTAAATACCCACCTGGCTCTGGCAGATGATGTGACAGAGATCCTATGCAACACCTTCCTGCACAAATTCCCCGCCCCCCAGGAGGGGTCAGGGGACAGAGACCTCCCTCAATTGTCCCTGCCCAAGTGAATCATGATTATACAACCCTGATGAGCAGTGAGGCCACAGACATTTTCTACCAGCATGACTCTATTTTACTGACAGATGAATTACAGCTAATACAGCTGGCCACAAGGCTGCAGCTGAAGTTTAACATGGGAGCATAGGAGGTTACACTTAAATATGAGAAAGAATTTCTTCACGGTGAGGGTAACAGAACACTGGAACAGGCTGCCCAGGGAGGTTGTGGAGTCCCCTTCTCTGGAGGGATTCAAAACCCTCCTGGACGTGTTCCTGTGTGAACTGATTTTGGTGTTCCTTCTCCAGCAGGGGAATTGGACTAGATGATCTTTCAAGGTCCCTTCCAAGCCCTGATATTCTGTGATTCTGTGATACAGTCACAGAGATTATATTTGCTAGAGCAACCTGTGCAGATTCTCATTGCTAGTAAGTTATGTTCTTTAAACTATGTACTCACAAATCAGCAGGTAATGATAAATATTGCACTGACAGCCACCATTACTTTACTTATTCATTTATGTAAAATTCATGTAAACATGTCCAAGTAGTATAACATTCTGTGCCAACCATTATTAGAAGGAATTAGTTTCATTTTGTAGAGTAACCCAGCTGGAATAAAGTAAATGATCAGTTTGGTAAAGATGCGAGGTAAACACTGATCCCGTTTAAAATATGTGACTCAGAGTCTTATAGAGAAGGATGACTCCAAATGTTTTCATATTTACCTTTATTTGAAGGACATTATCTTCAATAAAGATGGGGATGGCTCTCACAGGATCACTCTGCTAGTTGGCTAGAACTGAACTAGCTGTTTCGAAGCATTTTTTTAAAACTGGTCACTTTGAGTAATTGGGTTTAAATATAGTAGCTATCCTTTTTTTTTTTTTTAAATCTTACTCTAGTCCCTACAGGTACTGTACAAATGCTAACTAAAAAGTGGTTCCTTCTTCAGAACTCCCTGAGCAGGTAATTTCTATTAGGTGAGCAAGAAAGGCAGTCATAAAGAAACGGATAATATTACAGGCAGTGGTTTGCAGCACCCAACTAATCTGAATATAATCAAGTGCTTAGAGACATCACAGAAAAAAAAAAGAGTCATGAAGAAATATGAAGATGGAAGAAGACCTGGCAAATCATTGGCAGATGATGGTATTTAGCTATTTTAATTCAGCTCCTTTGCTTATTAGCAGATGGTCTGTATAGTGCCATGTTGTAAACACAATTATATTAAAGGATCAGCTATACAGTTTCCATAATGATTTACCATCATGGACCAGCTAAGAATTACTGAATAATGCTCTTTGTTGAGTACCAGACCTACAGCTTGCATGTGTGCTACCATAATATTTACTTTTGCTCTTGACTTTGACAGGTAGAGATTGGCTCATTTTATTAAAATTAATGCCATAAACGAGGTAAAGAAATATTTCTGTCCAACATCACCTCTTAAGCTGGTTTTCATTTACAGTCATTGCAGCACACACCAGACCATGTTTGATAATATCATCTATGTCACTGGTTGGTATCAATCTAACCAGCAATTATGACTGAAGTCATTGGCTTGTACCAACTTGGTATTCTGGACTTCATATATTTTGAATATATACATTCTGAATATATATTCATATATACTTCTGAATATTCATATTCAGACTAATATTAAACCAACAGTTGTTTGAAGGGAACTTACCCCAGGCATCTGGGACAAAAAAAAGGCAAAACATAAAGCTGTAAGTTGGCATTATGTTTGAAGTAGATACTTGAAAGCACATCTTTTACTGTTAAGTGACAGAGAATGAGTTAAGACATACAGAGCTAAGTAAAACCATAATAAAAAGAACCCTCTTATAATTGGTGCAACAGAAAAGACGCAGAATTATTAAAGAAGTATACAGAAAAAAATTATATGATCAAAACAATGTGATAGGAAAGTTATGTTTGCACTTATATTATGGACAGGTATCAATAAAAACAAACTCTCTTTATTGAGGTTTCAGTCATCAGTTGCTCAGAGCCTGTGTAGAATTTAACTGGATGGATGGATTAGAAAATCTACTTTTTTTTTTTTTCAGAAAGTGTCTGCAAGATTTAGAAACAGCTTAATGTGACAGAGTGAAACCCATCTAGGGTTAGGGTTGAGCATATCATGCTCAAATGATAAGTTTGATTGACAAGTATGATGGTGCTCTTTTGTGGAATAACTGAAAAGGGGAGAAAAATGTAAGTAGGAAGAAGGGGTGGAAATTAGGAATGTTGCTTTAGTAAAGTTGAGTTTGAACTGTTGCATAAGTCAGGCTAGAGATGTATCGACATCTTAGATGGTCATGGGAGATGGAAGGGTTTGTTTCATTTTGCTTTGCTTTGCCTGAATGGAATCTTTTCTCCCCCAAATGCACCACAGTCCCTACATTTCCAAAGTTGTTTCTGTTTTTCAAGCTTGCAAAAAAAAGTATCATGACCAAAGGAAGACCCATGACTTTACTGGGAGGAGTTAAGGATGTTTCTAAGGGAATTCACTTGCCTTTTGGATAGTCATCTGCTTAGAAAATTAGGTCCCCCAAAACTACTAGCCTCCTTTGGAAATGTACACCATGATTTTATTCCCTTGAGTTGGTTTTTGTTAGAACTAGCAATAGATATCAGAAATGTTTCAAGTACAGAACTTCTCCAATTCCACACTCACAAACACAGCAGCAGAAGGAACAGTCCTCAGACAGTGATGATGTTATGGGAATTTATGGGTCAATACTAGTCATCAGTTGTAGCCTTTTTATTTAAATGACTCTTTTCAGGGACTGAAAGAAAACTCTTCCCCCCAGCCGGCTCAGGGATCAGCCATCTGCTGCAAGATGTGGTTTCACTGTCATAAGTTCCAGCATTCA
This sequence comes from Jacana jacana, assembly GCA_013400555.1. Classification (NCBI taxonomy): domain Eukaryota; kingdom Metazoa; phylum Chordata; class Aves; order Charadriiformes; family Jacanidae; genus Jacana; species Jacana jacana. Next base: position 18,082 of record VZTM01016927.1, read on the forward strand.
CTAAATATGATGAAGACCAGAAAAAAAAAATGTGCTTTTGTCTAAGTCTGTTTTATAAAAGGAAAGAATATGAAGTGATCTCAATAGTCAGCAAAGGAAGGTATACTCTAACTTAGAATATTTTATTCATTTACCCGTATCAGCTGCTGTAAATTCTGACAAAATACAGCACCCATCTTTTCTCTCTATCTAATCACAGAAGAGACAGACTCTATTTTTCACGTAATGCAATAGAACACACTGCAACTACCAGACAATAAAAGAAGATACCATAATGGCTACGCTTTTAAGAGCACACATTTTTGTTGTTGTCAGACACTAGTCGTACGGGAGCAAATTGAATATAGCTGAAGGTAATACATAATTCTGAAGAATCACCTATCAGGCAGCACAAAGGGACACTGGCTTTGGGAAATATTGAAAAATCAACGCTGTATTAGCCCTACAGCTCAAACTCCTCTCATTCAAAGTGAAGCTTTAGTCAAGATCCTTCTGTAGATTAAGCTCTTGACATTTCCTTCTGAGTTTTCCTATAGGTGGTATTTGACAGTGAACTATGTTTACCATTTCCAAATGATTTGATATTGGCATTACTGTTTGAAAAAGCAATTGGACAGCTAGCCTATATGAAATACAGCCAACCCCTCCATGAAAATTATGGGTATGGGTATAAAAACATAGGAAACATGGCCTATATGGACTATCCTGATATTTCATTTTGTACACGGGAATCAGGAATTTCTTCATCAGACAATATGAGTTTAATTTTCTATTCTGAAAATCTCTGATCACTCAGAAATCTGACTGAAGGTGACGACACCCATAAATGGCCATCATTTATCAATCAACCATTTAACTTGAGATCAGAAAGGTAGGACAAATCTTGAAATTGCTCCTGATGGACAGATGAATTTCTTTCTAAGACACAACAGAAATAAATTATACTCTAATCAATCTGTTCTTGGAATAGACAGGATTAAAGCAACCAGTGTCTTGTTCATAAATATAACTTACTGCCCTCTATAGAAAAGAATGTTTTTTCTTCTGGTTAGGATCAAGTAAGCAAGATATAAAAAATGACCATGTTTTGGACTCAAGGATTATGACTATGTCCTCCAACGGACAAGCTCAGTGTGCTTGATCTCCTGTCCTGCTTCCCCACCTTCAGATCAGCCCACAGTCTCCCTTTCCAAGCACGTATAGCAGGGCGCAAACACGCACAAGTATCATCAGTATGAGGTGGGATTCAGATAACCAAGTGCAGTGGTGGAGTTCAACTTGAAATTAAGACAGTTAAATCTAAGAGTTTACATTTAGGGGTCTGGTGCATTAGGGGTTCAACTCATTTCTCAGCTTGGTGACATATAAGATGTGTTAGAACACCTAAGACATTAGCACAGGGTTAAAAGATACCCCACTGTATATATAGGAAACCTAAACTTTTTCGGTCAGCAACTATAAACCAGACATAGTGTTCTAAGGCATCCCAGATAGCACTGGACAGTTTTTAGACAATTGAATTACATTACCAGCAGAAGTAGGGAGGTGATTGTCCCCCTGTACTCAGCACTGGCGAGGCCACACCTTGAGTATTGTGTCCAGTTCTGGGCACCTCAACACAAGAGTGATCTGGAGGTGCTGGAGTGAGTGCAGAGGAGGGCAACAAAGCCGGTGAGAGGCCTGGAGAATAAATCTTATGAGGAGCGATCGAGGGAGCTGGGACTGTTTGGTTTGAGGAAGAGGAGGCTCAGGGGAGACCTTGTCACTCTCTACAACTACTTGAAAGGACATTGTAGAGAGGTTGGTGCTGGTATCTTCTCATGGGTAATTAGCGATAGAACGAGAGGGAATGGCTTCAAGCTGCAGCAGGGTAGGTTTAGGCTTGACTTAGGAAAAAATTCTTCCCAGAAAGAATGGTCAGTCACTGGAATGGGCTGCCCAGGGAGGTGGTGGAGTCGCCATCCCTGAATGTGTTTCAGAGTCAATTAGATGTGGTGTTGAGGGATATGGTGTAGGGGAGAACTGGTGTAGGGCTGATGGTTGGACCCAATGATCCCAAGGGTCTCTTCCAACCTAAATGATTGTATGATTGATTCTATTATTTATGTTTGATTGGTGCTATGCATTGTCCAACCCATGTCTCATGTCAGACCATAACCCAAACCAGCTTTGCCCTAAGCTCACTGTCCCTTACAGAGTTTTTGACCTTGATTGGTTTTAGGGTATTTTTTCCTCTCAGAAGATTTGCTTAGCTACATCAGGTGGCTCTTTCCACAGGTATATGAAATACCAACTTGCAAAGCACTCAGCAAAGCAGATAAGGGAGAATGGATCCTGCACTTAATGGTTCATCCTCTCAGATAGCCATGTCAGCACTTTGTAGAAGTGAGGTTTCAATTTTTGCTTAAAATATGGATCCAGTAACACTGCCAGCTTACATTTATCTCTGTCATTGAGCTTGTTGGCCACAGCAGGCGAGAACACAATTCAACAGCTACTTCTCTTCGCTGGTATTCAAGCTACTGATGCTTTTATTTTAACACAGGGTTGCTTTTTTTTTTTTTTTTTTTCCAGCAAACAGCAACAAAGCAATAGTAGCAAAGTTTGAGGAGAGACATTTCACTGACTGGAGCAGCCCTATGTATTTACTCCACTTTCCTGCCTGGTAGTTAAATATTAGAATCAGTAGAGAAAGATTTCTCATTAATGGCACTGCAGAAAATCCATGTAAGCCTTTATCTAGAATTCTGTCCTGGCATCACTGTGGAAGAGAAGTTGCACAGGCTCATAAGGAAGAGCAGAGGAAAAGAGTCTCTCTGTTAAGAGAGGACTAGAGAGGGTCCTGGTCTATTCAGTGTAATAAAAAATCCTCAAAATACAGTGAAAGGAGAGGGATGAGAATCCATTGGGGTAAAAAATAAACCTGAGGAGCGAGAACTAATTAACCTAAAGGCCTAAATAGCCAGCAGAAATAGTTTTAAAATCAGCTGTGGAAAATATGAGCATCAGAAAGATGAGGAAATATGATTTTTTCCTTTAGACAATGCTTCATCGTGGTGACAAGGGCACATTACAGCTCAAGCTGCATTCCTGTAGGGCTGACAGAAGTCACTATTTGGCCACATATTCTACAGAGTCCCAGTGTCATGGACTGCTTGTGGTCTGTGTATGCCAAGGCTAACCTGTGCATACAATAGTTAACTGCAACTTCTAACAGCACAGAGGACAGCCTCGGTGGTGTATATCACATGTTGTATGATCAGATGTAAATCATATATCCTTACATAGGGAGGATAAGAGGAACATATTGGGGAAAGGAAAATAGGGGATGGAGATAAGACATGGGATTCAACTCCTTCATTCATCACCAGCAAAGTGTATTGTTTCAAGAGCTATGAGTCTTCTCTATACTCCAAGAGGAGAAAGAGGTGTTTAAGTTATGATTCACCTGACCAGTTTTAAACCCTATCATTAGGATAAGAAACTGCAAGCTCGACAAATACACAGTGTCAGTGATATTTTCCCTGATAATTTTTGAAGGAAATTATATACAGCATGTTTCTTTATGGAATAGGGAGGGGGAGGTTGCAAGATTTCACTTTATTATAAGGCACATGTATATAGATAAGAAAGCTGGTCTGAGATTTAGTCAAGATGATATATATCTAATGAAGCTAGCAGTTTGGGAGAACATTTCTGGAAGATATGAGGTAGCTAGTAAATTTTGCTTTCACTGAGAAATAGTTAGGTTTTTTATATAAATATGGGCTCATTTCAAGGTTGGTGGGTACAAGTAATTATATTTTATGGAGATAACAGATTAAACTTTCAACACCCATACCCAGTCAGCTGCAATGTAAAAGCTAATAATAACTGTCCTTGGGAAGATTCAAAGTAGCATCCAGAAAAATCAGAAAAGGCCAGCACTGACATTCCTGAAATAGCCAAGAAAAAATAATTGCTATGAATAAACAAACAAAAAGAAAGAATATCTTTGTACACCAGAAAGCGACAAAGTATAAATCCAATTAAAAAAAATATTCTTTTGTAGGTCACCTTAGAAAGGAACAGCCCACAGTTATCAGAAAAAAAAATGCAGTAAGGAAAAAAAAGTTTGAAAGGAAAACAGTGTGAGCTACAAATAAAAATGTCCAAATTACAAAACCAGCAATAATTGCTTTGCATGAGCTTTTAGATTTCAATATCCAAAAGAGAGGAGTGTAATGACGGCAGAAATCTATAAGAGAACACAGATCACTTGAATTTGTTTTAAGCTGAAAATACAAAGTGATAAGCTTCTGGTATAGCATTTAGACAAATAAATAAATGACATTGACAATGCACTGGCGAAGATGGCTCTTAAAGACAAAGTTCTTAGTAAGAAAGTACATAATACTTTGGCTGATTACTTACTTCCTAACAAAAAACCCACCCCTAAATCTTTTCAGAAACTAATGCTAGCTGGTGTCTGTGACAGTGCAGGTGCTTAACACTCACAGATTCATGGATTTTCCTCTTGGGGTAAAAATACAAATTGCAAAACTATCCAGCAGTCACAGATGAAGGAGACCCTTAAATGTAAAGAAAAACTATCCCCAATTGCAATCAGGTTTGCTGATAACTAGATGCCTCCAGGCATCATAATATTGTGACCTTCCTAATGGACTGGATATAAAATGGGTAAGAAATAGATATTTGGGAACTAAATAAAAGTATCTGTGTCTTGTATAGACAAAACTACAGAGGCTTTTAGACCTCCTCTGCCAGCATCAATTTAACCACCGATCTCAGATAGGAATACTAGAATGTAAGCCTACATATGTATGCAATTTCTTCTAAAAATGTTTGTCTTGCCTTCTGAAAGCGATGAACAGAAAGATGGAGATATTTCTCTGCACATCCCAGCTTGTGCTGGGAACTCTGCTGTGCATCACATGTCTCCCTTCTGAACCCAGAAACACACCACACAGGATTTGCTGCCAAAGGCGACAAGTCTTCAAGAAACCAGGATGAGATTTTCCCCACCTGCCTTCAAAACTTTACTGTGCAGATATCTGCATCATCTGCACTGCCTGCACTCTCTTATCAGTGAAGAGAAATAAGCACTTTTAAGAAATTAGTCATCTAATGTCTGTCTCAGGATAAAATGCATTTCACCTTACAAGCACCGAATTCTTTCTCCGTTATTACAATGGGAATCCAGGCACTTGTGTCACATACAGTAATCATCATTACTGTCAACTATTAACACCCCACTAGGGGTCTGACTGCAATGATTGACATATTACCTTGCCTGGGTGCAGGAAACCTCATGTTATTTCCCCTCGTGCTCAAAGGCATTGCATGAGCATACCATTTCCTTAGCAGCCTGAGATCTGTGGAAGGCAAGGAAGGACTTTGCTCTTGGCTGCTATGGTCTATCTGGGGCAGAATAAAGGAGAGGATATTCATGAGCTAAATGTGTCTTGCAAATGTAAGAAGGATTCCTGTTTGTAGCCAAGATACACCTCAGGATGTGAAATTAGCACATCACTCCACACTGACATGTTGTTTGCTCATTGTATTAATACTCAGACATGTTTCAGGGCTCTGACATAGTGGTCTACCAGTAATTAAGATTAAGGCACATTCTTTATTGACAATGCACTGATGAATTAACTTGTCTCTGCATTCAGCCCTGGATCCAGAGTTTGCTTTATTCCTTAGTTAGGACAGAAGACTTGTTATGATTTATTGCAATCCTTATTATGATTAATAGAGCTCTACGTTGTTCATCTCCTGGGCAATGAATGCAGGATGCCTACTCAGCCCAAGGAGGACCACGTGCTCTCAATTTCAGATCAACCAGCCCGGTTGCAGGCTTCTGCACCAGGTATTTTTGAAACCCCTGTTTCCCACTAAGGAGATCACCTCACTAGTTTTGTGCTTTTGCTCTGTGCTCTTTAAAAGCTCTTAACTATATGTTACAGGACAAATTCTGATGGTTTTCTCATGCATCTACAACATACCAAGCCTGTCATGGAAGCATTATTCATTTAGTTTATTTCAATATATCAGCAGAATGACATCAGAAATAGCTATATGAAAACTGCTTGATAAGATGTCAATGAGAAGCTGCTACTCAATAGGAAATAAAGAGTAAGGGAAAACCTGGGAAGTAAGAACATTAAAAAATAAGTAATGGGTTAGGGCTCTTCCCATGCTGAACAGAAAGCCAGCTTCCTTGAGATATACTTGTTTCCTATTTTTAGAATACCAATGTCTGTGGTTATTTACTTTATACAGATTTAAATAATTTATTACAAAGAACATCTGATACTTGGTGCTACAACACTAAGAGAAGGTTTCTGTGCTGAGATGGCATTCCAGTTGTGATTAAGCTGAGGTCCCTACTTCCAGTTCCCCTGAAACTTTTGCAAAGTAGTCTCTGAACTCAGGTAAATTAACTACTGTTTCTTCCCAGTACATTGACCACCTGCTTGTGTAAAACTGAAATTTTTAATGTAAACTACCAACTAATTATCCCTGTAATTACTTAATTTATAAATGCCATATGCCTGTTCTTCATGCCTACTAATAATGCAATGTACCAAATTTAAACACAGGTAACGCACATTTGTTTTTCTAACTAGAATTTTGTTAATGTAAGCCTGATTTCTTGACTGCTTTTATTTCTAGCTCTCTCTCATCTGCAAGCCTAAAAAGCTGCATGGAGTTTCTTGAAGCTACAATAAATATACATAATGAATATTTGTTAATTTAATAGCTATCTCCCGTCAAACTGCCCGTTGAGGGGTAGTTGACACCAATAATTGTTAATTCCTGGGGTAGACCTTTCAGATGGATCTGTATGAAGAGTAAATGAGGTGAGTAGCACCATACACCTCTTCAGCCTTAAGAGCTCTTTTCTACCCTCAGTGGAAAAATGGTTCTTAATTGACTTGAGCGAGTTGTGGACTGAAAAGAGTGAGAGGTCTTGCTTTATAAAACCCATTTCACTTCACACTGGCATGGATTTAGGACTGCTCTAATGATCATTTATCATTTTCCAGCTAGCATAGGTAAAGGAGAGCATGAGAGTCAGCGACCTCTTAAACCGTTCCCAGATCCACAAAGGAGTACCTGATTTCACACCAAAATCTGCCTTTCAGAGTGTGTATAGGTGTAATGATGTGAACTCAGGACCCCACAGTAGGGTAGGAAGTTGGCCGTGGTGCTGTGGTGGCACGGGCTCTGTACCTCTGCACGCCCAATGCCATTAGTGTTTCTTTCAACAGTTATTCACTGAGTCTGCCAAGAGAAAGAAAACCTAATTACAGTGTAGTGCTTCAAATGGGCTTGTGATTCACATTTCTGGATGTAATTCCTTTTTATCTGCACTACTGGCATCTTTAGAATGCAATATCTAAGTTTAAAACAGATAGTTTAAGGAGCATTGTGCTGCTGCTTATTTTACTTCTTCATCACATCAGCTTTTCATGCTCCTTTTAGAGTTTTGGTAAATACTGCTACTAACCTAGTATCATACACAAAAATGAATGCCAAAGTGTAATGAAAAGGAGTTCTATTTTAAGAATTCTGTGCAAGCAGAAGAGACCTGCAAAAATGCAGGCAGGATCAAGATATCCATGTCTTTTGAGAGACTGGATCAGCTACTGTGAGCACCACTGAGACCTCAAGAAATGGAAGGAACAGAGGGAAATCTTAAAGAAAGCCATAAAGGCCAGTGTAGACTTATTGAAGTAGGAAAAAAAAACTTGTTCTCAAACTCTCAAACATATTTGGATTCCTACAATCCTTTAAAACTAATGATCCCTCCTGGATTTCTTTGGGCATTTGGTACCTATTGATGCTAAATGCTTTAGACAAGTATTGTGGGTTTAGCATTGATAGGTGCCTCTGCTAAATACTGTAGAAACGTATCACAGATGTTCAGTCCTGACTATCCACAATAAATGGTTGGAAGCACAACAACAGCCACCTCTGTTAGAGACTGAGTGGAAATATTCAAGGTCAAACCAGGAAATTCATAACCGGGATTGGCAATGGGAATATTTCTCCTGGGGATCCTCCATAGAAGTAGCTGGCAGACACACCTGCAGTTGTTGAAAACCATGTTTCTAGCTGTTTCACCCAAGAACATTTTGGGGGTGGTGCTGGAATTTGGCCAGATTAGGCTTCTGGTAAGATGGGGAAGTGTTCAACCCTGAAGAACAACACCCTCTTGTTTCACTGAAACACAGCCCAGACCTTTCATCAAAAATGTTCATTCAGGTCTTCATCTTCTTTGTAGAACTGCCTCTTTGGCTCTTTAAAAAGTCCCCAGATCAGCAAAAGCTCTTGAATGAATCTATGGTGAAGGAGAAACTGGGGAACCTCTTCCTTCTAAACATCCAATTTTGAGTGTTAGCTTGGTTTGGCCATGCTGTCCGAAGTATAATAGATAATGCATTTTAATGGGACAAATCCTCACCCGAAGAGTTCAGTGATAGGAATAAATCTTTTTCTTGCTCTACTGTGTTTGACATAGGCTCAATTCTAATCTCATTTGCAGAAGTCTGACCACGACTGGCTGTATTGAAATTGACCGCATTTTCCTAGTGTGAAAACAGGACCAGTCCCCCTAGCTACAGTTATGAATATAATTGGATGTGTAAAATAAGGGTTGGGGTTGAAAGGAATCCCACCAGCAGATTGAGACACAATGACCCTTTTCTGTGAGTGGAAAAAAAAGGGTGCATTTTTTTACATACAGAAAAGGAAGAAATGTTTTGCAAACTTCTTTGCTTGATCTGAGGCTGTAACCAGCCTTAAGTTTCATAACACAGCTGGGAGGTGGGAATTAGATGCCTCTGCAGACCCCTTTATTTTGCTTAATTACTTTCATGCCACACTGAGAAATTATGACCAAAACATCACACTGAATTGAAATGTTTTCACTACTATATCTGTGGGTGCAGAAGGATATAACCTTCCTTACCCGGGAATAATATTTATTGGTTTTCTCTTTATCTTTTCCTTTTATTTTTTTTTTTTATTGTTTTCCTTTTATCTCAGATTAGGCACCTTGAAGGCCTCAGTTCATTGGGCCTTGGAAAGAGAAGAGGAGAAAACAAAAAGGTTTTGAGCTTTGTACTGTGTTCACGTTACGATGATTTGTTTGCAGCTCTTTGCCCTGTATGCTCCCTCTTCTGGCCCCAGCTCCACTGAAATGTCACCTTGCTGTCTTTTCCTCCTCCTTCTTCCCCTTCTCTCCCTCCTTCTCACTTCCTTCTTTACCCACTGCCACTGAAGCCATCATCTTCCATCTCATTGATCAGTCACAGTCTAGTGATTAGAAGTGACTCTACCACCCTTCTAGCTCATACCACCTAAGTTTTGACATTTCTTACCCTACCAGGTTTCTTTTCCAGATACATTGAGAAATTTATACTGAACTTTTTTTTTTCACCAACAAAAGGCCAGATTGCTGATTAAAGCTATTTTTCCCATAAAAAGATTTCTTTTAAAGGAAATTTTCAAAGCAGTGTGAAAAATTGAATGTCCTGTAACTCAGCAATTTTATTCTTATGAGTATCCCATGTGAATAATGGGTCAGTAGCCTCATGCCCTTGTTTCCTGGCTAAGCTATGTGGCTGGCTTACAATTCCTGTGAGGTATAGCTCCTGCAATGGGGAACATCATGGTAGCTCAAGGGGATGATGTCTAACCAAAAACTTGACCCACAAAGGAAAGCAGGTTTTAAATCACTCAAACTATTCCCCATATGAGGAAGCAGAACAGCATTTCTCAAGTGGAAGTTTGGTGGTATTAGAATTGCTGCTAAAATTTAAAATTTGACTGGGAAAATTACAACGGGTAGTGTTCTTCTATGAAAATCATTGTAAGAACAAAACCCCAAACCTTTATAATACCTTCATTTCAGCATGGGCCAGACCCAACTTTTTGTAGACTGTTGCAGCCTCCTGTTAGACTGGTCCCACAACTCCTGGCCTTTTCAGAGCATGATTGCTGTGAATTCTCTGTCCATTTTTCTCAGCAGCTTTTTCACTAAGTACCCATGCAGCTTCCTCTTACTGCATCAAACCATGCTCCTATCCACCCTCTACATCGCAGTTTTTTCCAATCATTTACTGTTTTATCCTGCCATGATGACTTGCACATGGCTTTCTTTCCTAGCTAGCTGCCAAATTCAGCTGCTAATTTCCCACTCTTTTGACATGCCTTTGTACCTTCCTCTATTCAGAGCAGTCACATACGTTAAACAATCTCCATAATTCATGGTATTTCATTTTTTCATTGCCAAAATGGCCTCAGTAGCAGAATTTACTCTTGTGATAAATAGACAGTCTTTATTTTTTTCTCTTCTCTTTGGTTGAGAAAACGATCCATTTTATCTCTGTTCTTTTTGCAAGATCACAATTGCTGTAATTTATTAATAATTCAAGCAAAGTCCCTTTGCTTGTTTCTCATGCTCCTTGATTCTTGCTAATGCTACAGGATACTACTGTTCTTCTTTCAGCACCGACACAAAGTAAGCACAGTCTTTGCTGGTGCTGACCAAGATGTTTTAGACAGAGAAGTTTAGGTGCTGTATGGAATCTACCTAGAGCAGCATGATGTACTTGTCTAGCTATCCATCAAGCCTCTCGAATCTTTCAGATTGCTGAGTGCTCTGTGAGATTGCATCACACAGTCATTGACTTCCATGAGTGTTTTGGAGCACTTCATGAGCTGAGATCAACTCTGGTCCTAATTAATTTGTGCCTAAGTTTTCAAAGCTGTGTGAGTACTCACTGAAATGAGTGGGTTCATGCAAATGTGGACAAAGATAGAAGTACCTAAAGTTATTTGCAAACTCATTCAAGTGATTTTTTTTTTTCCAAGTGCTCAGTCAATTTCAGATTAAAATCACAGAGAGGTGGCAGGAAATCAGGTCATCAGAGCTGTCAAAAATAATCTGTTAAGTGAAAGTTTAAAATCTAAACCTTACAGCTTCCTCAGTCCTCATAAATTCGTGCAGTAAAGCCTAAAGCATAGAAGATATCTAACCAGTAAAGAGCCACTGTCCACATCAATTCATATTAACAGATTTTTCAGTCTGTATTTACTAATAAAGGTGAACACGCATTTTTGTGTTTTCACTGACACTGGATGTCAAGTGAAGGAATCGTGACTGACGTTGCATCAAACCATTCAGCCCACTGCCAACCTTCTAATTTTGTCATGCCTCAAAAGATGTCCATAAAGTCAGTACTTCCACCTCAGTAACATCTGACAGATGATTCTGCCTTAAAGGATACATGTCTGGTCCATGTAATTCACTGCATTATGCAAGAAAGAGAAAAAGAGCAAGCTTTATGCAATCAAGAAAAAAACAGTACAGCCTTGTAAGGCATCATAATCTTGTGTCATTATACCTATACCTTATTTTGATCAAATGCCAAATTTCTGTGTTATGTCATAGCCATTTAGGCTTTTTCTACTGATGTATTTGGCAATGCCTTCAAGCATTTTGAGACAATATGCACATGTTTATACCATCAAATAAAATTAGACAAATATCTTTCTCTAGCACTGAGGTCAAACACAGTGAATCACCTCATAAGCACACATCTCTTTCTGTGCATCCCTAACCTCCTTCCCCAGTTCAAACTGCATACTGGGAACAATCCCTGGCTGAGGCTATTCCCTGCTCAAGGCTTGTACAATATCTGGGACAGTGTGGGTTGACACAAGGCAATGTTGTCCTCGGGATACCACTAGCAGCATGAGCACTCATGGGCAATACGTGATCTCATGTCCTGGTCATATTTAATTTGATAATATAGACATAGTCTGCCAAAACTGTTAGTTAAAGCACAAGAAAGCTTTAAAAGATATTTAAAGATTTAAATATAGCATTAAAATACCTTTAAAAAGGAAAAAGATATATTTATTGTGGACGAAGTGTCCATGATTGTTTACAACACAGTCACCAGGTACTAGCAGTTGTACTCACTCCAGGTTGGATTCATCTGCCCAGAAGTGGTTGTCTAATACAAGTGCCTACATTTGACTAGACCCCACTTGTCTCTCAGCGAAGAAAAATGTAAGATTTTTGGATAGGGTCACTTCATCCTAAAATGGAAATCTAAAAGAGGCCAGAGGCATTGCACCTGAAACTGCCTGGTTGAAATGCAGATGCGTAGACACTGAAAGGGTATTGAGTGTCTACAATGAATAACACCAAGGGCAAGGGCAAAATTAACTATGGCTTAAAATATATTTTCTCTTAACTGTTGAAACTGCAATTTCCTCAAAAAGTCCAGCCATTATGTGTTTAGGAGAGCATCTACAAGGTGTTTAATGGCTGAGCCAATGCCTCATTGGCTCTTGGCTAATAGTCTTTTCCGGAGTGATTTGGGAAGTGTCTATAAGCAGAATTTTATTGCATAAATCCCTCTGTTTTTGTATGAATATTAGCTGCATGGTTTGCCGATGAAAAGCATTATGTGCTACAAGAGCTAACCATTATCATTTATCTTCTGTGACTTTCTGAGTCTAGAAAAATGGTGGCAGTCCCAGTGATTTAGCTAGTGTTTCAAGAAGCTGAAAGATGCTATCTGTGAGAAACTGGGCTGACAGGAGGGAAGGGGTGAGGTGCAAGAAGATACCCAGTTGCTCTCCACCATCTTAGCCTTTTGAAAAATAAAATATAGAGCAAATCAAGGATTTTAGGTTGATGCATATATAATCTAATAGTATCTAGATGGATATAGGTACCTAAGTTCAAAATTCTCACCCCAAAACCCCTCTCTTCACTAAGGGAGACACTTGACTTGGTTGCCATGCAGGTTCTTTATGCACCAACACTTAGGTGTTTTGGAAAAAGTGGATTGCGTTTCTGCCCTTAAATATCTGGTTTGGCTAAGCTCAGTGACCATCAGGAATGTGACATAACTAATTATTGCTTGGTGGAAGACCAAAATGAGCCGGGGTACCCTCAGGTCTCTGGTTAGGCTGCTCACAAACCTCAACCATTTATTTATTTATTTGTTTATTTACACATCCTTTATCTTCTACTTGGAAATTAAATAAGGACTTACTCCAGAAGTGGAAAACTCAGGTCCAAGCTAACACTTTCTTCATTGCTCCCATTGTAGATGTTGCAAAAGGCCCATATCTTCAGAAAATGGGGTAGAAGAACTCTGAATCTATGAGACAACATTTCCTACCAGATGGGAAAGGGAAAGGGGGAGTCCTAAATCCCCCAAGTGTTTTGAAGAAGTTAAATAAAAAAACCATTAAATTAAAAATATAAAAAAAAAACTAATAAATGAATGAAATAAAAATCAGAAATAATTCTGGGAACCTTGAGGGATTGGACTAGATGATCTAGATGATCTTTCAGGGTCCCTTCCCTTCCAATCCCTGATATTCTGTGATTCTCTGAAGCTGAATCTAGGGCAGTTTTTCACCCTGTCTGTATGGCTAGAATATTACCCTACTATGATTCACCTCTATACAAAGATTAGAATAAAACCAGGCTTTGCCACATATTTCTTTGTTAAGAAAACTTGAAGTTTTCTTAAACTTAAGATTCGCTCTTTCAAATTACGGATACAATTTCCACTCCCAGCATACAGCTCCAGCTGTGGGATCCCATGGACCTGTTGTCTTGCCTCAAGATTCTAAAACCTGGAATAATCTAGGAGTTCAAACACACTTCTCTGCATGATATGGGGTAATGATTAGCTCTAGGCAGCTCCCCACTCATACAGAAGGTTATTCTGGATCCTGTTTCCTGGGGAACTGGTATAAGACTTTGAGAAAAACATGTCTAAATTCAAACCTCTTTTCTTCCCTCATTCTCTGTGAATTTTTTTGCTGTTCTTCAGAATAGCACTTCTACTTATTTCTACATATAGCTTCGGAAAGCATTTCTACTTCCTTTGGCAATGACTCTAACCAGATATCTCCATTAATTGCAGAGCTGAGTGAATAGTAAAAAATTAGCCTCTTTTTCTTTTTATCTAAAACTGAAGTGTCCATCAGAGGGAGGCAGCTTCCACAAAGCTAAGCCTTATTTAAATTCACATCCTATTTTGAAATGAGCTGGATAGCTTAATTGCATTTGGTCAGTCAGTGGAATTTCCATTTTCTAATTAAGTATTTGTAATCCTTATAACATAGGCTCCTTTGGAGAACAAAAAAAAAAAACCAACCCAACCCCAAAATACCAAAACTAAAATAAATCTCTCATGCTTTCTTCTTTGGTTAAGGACAGGGAATAACAACACTCTAGAAAGGTGAAAAAGACAAACAGACAAACAGGATTAATGAATTTTAGAAAATGAAAGCCTGTTTGGTTTGCTTTGCTTTGGCTTTGATTGTGGAATTGTGCTTAGGCTAAATTGAGCTAACATATAATTTGTCAGCTGGACAAAAAAACCACTGTAATTGTAATTTGCTCCTGTCACCCTGGCATAAGAAAAATGAGAAGTAAACTTGCCAAAGCCTAGCTGGGTCTCTGCCTTGTTTGAGTTTCTTTGCTGAGGGCTCTGGAGGGGTAAACCAAAGCCCTGGCCTGTCGCCATGCAGAGATGTTCCATTACATGGTGAGACCTTTCACCATCTGCCCACAGTGGAAAGACCCCCACCACCTGGGCAGAAGGCACCACAGAGCGGCACTGAGATATCACATGAGGCAAGAAGTTGTTTCTCCGTGGGACCTGAGCTATTTTACACTTAAGTGGTTCTTAAACTATTCTTCAAGAGTTCCCAGGAGAGAGAATGAGAGAGAAAAAGGAGACCTTGTCCTGGCTTCAGTCTATTTATTGATATGGAGCAGGCGGGTTTGGCTGACTTTTATCAAGCTGTGTGAGATGTTCACTTGGTAAGCCAAGCAAGTGACACATTTGAGGCAGCACAGATGAAGTGTAACTGCAATCTCCACTGCTGTTTTCCAGTTTATAAAATAACTTTCTGTCTGTGGAAGCTGGAGGTAGAGAACGACGAACTCTCACTGCTGGCAGACATGTTTTAATGGCTGAGTACACTGAGGGCCAACAATGATCACTGATAACAATATTGTTAAATGGGGAAGCATCATGCTGTGCATAGAGGTCATGGGTAGCTATTAGCCATCATGAGCTGCTCATTGTAATTGTTGAAGTTGGACATTGTTGCCATATCTGCATTAATAAATTAAACAGAGCTGAGGCCCAAGCACCTCCTCAGTCTCAATGCTGTCACATGCCCCAGGATCCACCAGTGTGAAGGGGTCTTTTAGGTGAGTTCTGCTTAGCTGGAGCAGTGCACACAGATTCACTCCATAGACAGGGATGATTAAAGGAATTTCCAAGTAAAATACCCTCAAAAGAAGTCTGAATCCCAGGGTTTCAGGAAAGAAATTCAAACTGAAATAAAAAAAGGATAGTGCATATTTCCTGGAAGAGGGAATATCTTGATTTATTCAGATTTTTTCTGAGACTGAACCATTCTCTGGCTAGGGAGTAGCTGCACAGGCTTTGACATTATTTTTTCCAAGAAGACAAAGATGTTCTCTTACTGCTCTGCTGCTGGTCTTTACATGTAGCAGGAAAGCAAGGAACAGGATAACCATACATTTCTATTTTTCTGTCCTCTGTTCATTTTCCTACTCACTAGCCATCATCTGCCTAGCAGCAATCAGCTGGCATATATATTCTGAAAAGCAGGAACAAAGTGGGTCCTATCCCAGACTGAAACCTCTAAGCAGGGAGAGGTCTTGCAAAGAGAACTGATTCTGCCACCAGATTTGACCTCTGTTCATAGAGTCTCTTCGCCCATGGCATGGGATGCCCTGAAATGTTTATGAGCTGAAATATTCACATTTGCTTTTTGGTTTCATAGCTGATGGTTTTTCTGTTATTTTGAAGGTACGAGATAAAAACTAATAATGCTCCTAAGAGCTGATAAGATTAGGTACATTGTTTAGATAAATAAATCAGATAATGAAATGACGTAAAAGAGAAAGCATATTTTATGAACATGCCCTCTGTTACACACAACTCATCTACAGCTTTTAGAGTCTCAAAGCAAAACCTCACATCCAACATTTTCTGGTTTAGAATCCTTGTGAGTTGCTGTCTTGTCACGTTCCATTCACATTCAAATTCCCTGTCCTGGATTTTAACTTGAAGGGCAAGGCTTTCTTAAAGGACCAGAACAGTTTGAAAGAAATCCTGAGAATTAAGGTCCTGATTACAATTTTCCTACAAATTCTGACAAGAAATTTTTAGGTCTGAACTGTGTTTGTTCAAAATAGTAGTTCTAAATTTGACTTGTTTTATAGACTTTATTCAGCTGTATATTGAATATTACTGTCCAGGCATTAAAGACATTAATAAGACTTATTAACCATGTTTCTACCCATATTCATCTAATCACTTTACTCTGGGGTTAGTGTTTGACAAGGGACGTGAGACAGAAAATGTAGAACCAAAGACTAAGTGCATTTTTCCAATGACCTTGAACTAATGCCACATGCACATGCATGTGCTGCTTTCAGTCATGTGAGCCTGCAGGTGTTTATATTAGTCTAAGCATTTAAAGTAAGCTGAACTATGTAGAAGGTTCTGAGAATTTAAATAAAACTGGTTCCAAGCTTTTAAGTCATTTGAGCATTACCTTTGCCTGGCTGAGCTTGACTCTAAGGGAAGTCAAATTTTTTTTAAAAAAGCTCCTTTTTTATAGGATCATTTTTTAAAGGATGCCAAGGACTTAGCTGAGAACAATATATTTGGGAGATAAAGAGGTTAGATAGGGGTAGGGATAGCTGGTATATAAATGTCACACACCTAATGGCTTTGGGTCCATTAATATAGGTGATTTTGAGATGTCAGGTTTAATTGTATTGTTGAAGTCAGTCACATTTGCAAATTCAGAAGTCAAGTGCTGCTCCAATTTGGGAGTTATGAGTCTCCTGTATGCATTGTTTTCAACATCAGCAGCTCCAATTCATGTTCTTTTCAGCCCACTTCTGCAGGTTTTCTTACTTCTGTGGACAGCAAAAGGTCTGGAGATGGTCCAAAAGCGAGGGTCCATCCTCTTCTGGGTGGCATGACCTGACATAGCCCATAGCATTTTCCTTGCTCTCAACCTACATGGATAGACAGAGTGTTTATATTTGCTTTAACTAGCATAAGTAACATTTTCAACAGCATTACTATCTAGTAACCGTTGACATCAGCTAATCTCTAAACATGCACTATTGCTGAATCAAACCAGGAGGAGAGAAGCCTGATGAAGATATTTCATGTACACCAAGATACCTGGTCAAAGATGGTAAGGCACAGGCACATGAGGAGAGGCTGGCCCATTTCACCATGTTGGCTTGGGGCCCACAGATCACAGAATCATAGAACAGTTCGGGCTGGAAGGGACATTTAAGGGTCATCTAGTCCAAAATCCCTGCAATGAGCTGGGAATCTTCAACTACATCAGGTTACTCAAAACCTCATCCAACCTGGCCTTGAATTGTTTCCAGGGATGGGGCACCTACCACCTCTTTGGGCAACCTGGGCCAGTGTTTCACCACCCTCAGGGTAAAAAAAATCTTCATTATATCTAGTCTAAATTGTCCCTCTTTTAGTTTAAAACTATTACCCCTTGTCCTATAGCAACACCCCCTGCTAAAAGTTTGTCCCCATCTTTCCTGCAGGCACCCTTTAGGTACTGGAAAGCCTCAGTAAGGTCTCTCCAGAACTTTCTCTGGGCTGAACACTCCCAACTCTCTCAGCCTGACCTCAGAGCAGAGGTGCTTGTGGTCCTCCTCTGGACCTGTTCCGATAGGTCCATGTCCTTCCTGTGCTGAGGATCCCAGAGCTGGACACAGATCAACCTTGTTCTTTGTGGTCCTGCTAATCATGTTAGAACACCTCTATGTGGTTACTACATATTTTTTAAAAGGCATTGTGGGTACAAACACCTAATGATTAAAAAAATATAAGCCTAATGATCAGATAATAAATTCATATTTATATTTCTTGATGAAATTCAACAAACATTGACACTGCACACATTGAAATATATTTCAAAATCCAAACATTAAACGAGCTTAAATTTATTCCTATTCTTGTGAGATAACTGCACCAGGACAGAGAATGAGTAGGACTTGGATTGAAAGCTGGTGGCCCTTACAGATGAATGAGTTGATACAAGCAATTTGGGTTGATACCAATTCATGGCATTGTGCAGTTAAAGAAACAAAGAACAAGTGAAAAAAAAGAAAAGATTAATTTAATTCTTGAAGTGGGAATCAGCGTTTCCCCAAACTATAGAATAATAATGGAGAATAAGCTCTCAGCTACCAAGTATGAGCAGAGTAGCCCTTACAAAAAAATCCTCAATTTGTTTTGCACTTTTTTTTTCTCTCAAAGTATAAAACTTTTTGTCATTTAACTTCTATTTCCACCCTGTCTTTCTGTCTTTTCTGGTCTGAGAGCATCTTAATGTCTGATATTTCATTAAAGAATCGTTTTAAACCGTAACTTCTTGATTTGACGCTGGATAATGACCATAGACAGTACCACTAATTGTCCTTGTCATAAAATCGTAGAATGGTTAGA
>VZTM01016927.1:36691-69070 GCA_013400555.1 Jacana jacana
AGGACTCCAGGTGGGGTCTCACTAGAGTGGAGCAGAGGGGCAGAATCCCCTCCTTTCACCCTGCTGGACACACTACTTTTGATGCAGGCCAGGATATGCTTGGCTTTTTTGTCCACTTAGGCTCTTTCTGAAGGGTGGTTCGTATCAGGGATCTAACTGGACAATAAGGCTGTACTTATCTGTGTGCTAGAGAAAACACTGAAGAAAACAGTTAGCCATGTTTTCCTAAGATTTTGCTAAGTTTTGTCATTGGCTATTCAGCTTTTTAATGAGCATTTGACTTTTCCACAAGCACAAAAGCACCATTTAGGAACCACACTGTATTTTAAAAAAATAATGCAATTTATGTTATTTCATCTGCAAATAATTCGACCTTCTCTAGAAGTTAATGTGGAAATTTAAGAAACTGAAGTGCTGTTGCAGAGAACTGAGCCATATAAATGTCGTATGATCACTGACAAAGGGGACAAATCTATGAATGCCTTTCTGTGAGACAAAAAAGTACCATCCAAGAGCATCAGGCCGCTGAATGAGACACACAGCACACAGCACACAGCACACAGCAGCGATGGCAGAACTCTGCTCACAGGGTTGTTTACATTCTTCTATACTCGCCTGACAGTCAGTGCCTCTACAATCATAGAATCATAAAATCACCTAGTTTGGAAGGGACCTTTCAGATCATCGAGTCCAACCATCAACATAACACTGCCACAACTACCACTAAACCATGTCCCTCAGCACCACTTCTAACTGGTTTTTAAACACCTCCACGGATGACAGTTCAACCACTTCCCTGGGCAGCCTGTTCCAAGGCTCAACAACCTTTTTGGTGAAGAAATTTGTTCCAACTATTGAATCTAAACCTCCCCTGGCACAACTTGAGGCCATTTCCTCTCATACTGTTGCTTTTAATTGGGAGACCGACCCCCACCTTATTACAGCATCCTTTGTAGAAGAGGGAGTTGTAGAGAATGATAAGGTCTCCCCTCAACCTCCTTCTCTCCAGGCTGAACAACTCCAGCTGCCTTGGTCTCTCCTCATAAGGGCTCAATCAGGGTTTTAGAGCTGTCACAGGAAGAGGAGAGAGAAGAAAGGTTGCTCAGAAGACATGGTTATTTAGCAGCTTAATGTTCTATTCAGTCAAAGTCACTGAGGTTTCTCTGGGAAGGTTTGTGGGCTACACATATATGCACCTACAACCACAGAGGAGTGAAATGGCAACACCCAGGTTGTGTTTCAGAGCCTGGCTGTTGTGTTGATGGTATTTGCTATTTCTTACTGCCCTGTGCTCTTCTGAAAAGCTGTGAGCCAGCAGCAAGGAAGAAGGTTTCCTTGTGGCCTTTTACTTACTGCTGAACATCAAATAAACTGCAAAACCGGAGGGAAAAGGAAAATGAAATTGCACTTTTTCTTTAGAGTGCCTGAACATGCTCAGGGGAAAGTACTGAGCAGGTCGGGAGAGTGGGAGGAGGAGGAGGACCTGCAGCAGGGCAGGCACTGCAGCGCCCGAACTGCTCTTGCTCCAGCCCTGTGACTGCGGGGTGAGCAGTTTAAAGAGGGAAATCCATGTCTAACCTCTGGGTGACTCCGGGCCTTCTCCCAGCAACTGAGTCGTAACAAAATGGATTTTGCTTCTGCTAGTTTGTAGCTTGCCTTCACTCTTGCAGAAAGTGCAAGTGCATTAAGAATGTCTTCTCATTCTGGGAGGGAACAGGAGAGATTCTTTTTAACCCAACAAGCTCAGTCCACAGAGCAGGCACTAGGATGGTAGAAAACTTCTGCTAAACTCATGTGTGACCTTCACCCACTGGTCCAAATTTTCTCACCCCACCTTTTTCAGCAGCTAAGAGCTATTCTGTTGTTTGGCTTGGTACGTAACTGCACTTTGTTTATGCTTTGTTGAATTTTCGTGATACGTATATATCCAGATATTGGAGCGGCCACCACGTTTTTCAAAGTACATATCCTCCTGTTCACCAGTACCACAGTTCTGTTCCCACCAGCTCTTTGTTAGGGAAGGGAATCTTGCTTTTGCAAGATTGCATTTAACACACAGCTTGGCTTATCTATCCCTATTCCATTATGTCAGCTGTTGGTGCCAGGATGGAGAGGTGGTTTTGCTGCCAAGTGGCAGGATTGAGGTGCTCAGGGAAGCCTGTTTAGTGATAGGAGTCAGGGCTGGAAGCTTTTTGCTGCAATTAGCAGTAATTCTCTGAAGGGTGACTGGCAGGAATGTCCTGCTGGGTGAGGAAGAGGCAGCCAGCCTTTCCCTGTGCCAGGTGTCATAAAGTCTTTGCTGGACCTGGTGGGAAGATCTTGAAAGAAATGTGTTGGTGGGATATTTCTACTCTAACTTGGAGGATTTGGAAGCAGCTGGAATTGCAGGGGTTTTTCCTGGCAGGAGTGATTAGCACTGTGCTCTCTGGCAAATCTACTCTCACTAGCTGGTTGTGGGTTGGGTGTCTGCAGCTGGGGCAGAAAGTTGGGGTGTTTCTGCTGCTGGCAGTGGCATGGGTCCCACAGTCAGCTTAGCTTAGGGGGACATCTGAGGCATCTTGTCCAGGAGGTGGCATAGGGGAAAAGATAAGGGTTTACATGCCAGGGCTGTCCTGGACATGCTGTTCCAGCGTGACTAAGCATGGCTTCATGGTAGCTGGACTCAGGATCTTTCTCTAAGTTTAAACACTTTCTTCAATCACTGCAGCATTCTACTGCTGTGTGTTTGCTGGTGTCTGTTCATAAAATATTTATCATGCTGTTTCCGCATCAACAAGGGCTAAAACACACTGAAATGGGAAACAAAGACTTGTCTTTAATAGGATAAATGATGCTTTTCTACCATCCATTAACCACCATTTTCTCTGCTGCATGAAAAAACAGTTACGTTTTGGAAGACAAATGGGTATGGAAGACAGTGGGCATCTCTGGAAAAAAAAAAAAGACATTATTTGTCACAATTTAAGATTTACTACAGGAGGTGGGTGCAATGATGACCCAAGGGAGTTTCCTAAATACTGCAAGATCTTGTGATAGATTGAACTAATAATAGATATTTATCTCCATTGGAGATGCAGGCTAATGACCATGACAAAATTCTATTATGATATTAAATTATTGTTTTCCAATTACATAAGGTTTAGTTTTCTGAGGAAGTGAATGTAGCAAGATAATTTCAATATCAAAGTTATGCAGGCAAAGGAACATGATGCTATTCCAACTGTCAGCAATTATTTCTATTACAGAGCATTGCCAATTCTCAGAATTTATTCTGTTGTCCTTCTTACAGTCCCAGTTCCTGGAACATGGGAAGCCTCAGCTTCTCTTTTTTAATGCATGAGAAAGTCTGTTTCTAGCTTTTACTGATGCATGGAAAGGTTTGGAAACGTGAATGCCTGAGAAAATAGGACAAATGAAAACAACCCTTATTCTTTTTTTTTTAATGTTTTTTGTTTGCTTGTTTGTTTGTTTTTTAACATAATAATATTCAGCTAATCTTCCAGTTCTGGTCATAGCTCAAAATCAGCGTTATTGCATATGTTGGTACTGGCAGATCTTGACCATAACCTACGTCTCAGTGTGGCAAATGATGTAGAAACATAAAAGCCCCAGCTGAAAAGAGGCTAGAGAACAAAGTTAATATCTTGCCTGCATGTTCATAGAAGTGAAACCTAATTCCTTCAGCATGCCTTGATCCACAAAGCATCTAAATGTAAAGACAGTGACTAATTAGATCCAAATGCTCAAAAATACAGGTACTTCTGTTGCATGTCATTCTTACATGATCTCATTTTTTCTTAAAAGCCTGAAAATGAATACATTGAAATTGTAATTATTTAGCTGTATACAGTGAGCTTGGTACATTTTGCAAGAAAAAGATGATTACATGCCAAGTTACCTCCCCCTGTTCAATGTGAAATACAGACTGGCATCTTTGCAAGTTCTAAATTTCCACATTTTAAGGAAGACTAGTTTCTTTTAATGTATTTTTTGCTGTGTGACTAATATCCTGGGCAGAGATGAACTGTCACCTGTTTTTTAGGAGAAAGCTATATTTCTCCCCTTGGGTCTAGCTAGTGAATGATATGCAGAGACCCAAGAAAAATTTCAATTGGGATTTTAATTGAGAGATTTGCCAGGAATGAAAGTGGGTTTTAAATTATATAGTGGAGGACAAAACGATTAAATTCCACCACTGACTGGTACTATAGCTGTGCTAGCCACTTACAGTGTGCAGCCAGGCTTGGAGAGGAGCTGAAAACCTGGAAAATAACAGACCAAAAAAAGGTTTATCTATCATCTGTGTTACATTGATTGCTCAGAAATAGGAAGCTTATGTTTAAGTTGAATATGTGAGAAAGAAAACTTTTCCAAGTATATTTTTCTGGCTGTCAGTGTAAAGGATCAGCAAGAATGGATGGGTGAATTCTGATATCATGGTTTCAGTGATTATAGAAGGCCAAATCAAATGCACGTTGGTTTTGGCTTTAGATGCAGAAAACAGTGATGGCACTTCTCCATTTAAGTGGTAAACAAAGCCTGCAGTAAGTTTTATGGCATTTGGAGTGATGGTTTCTGGAGTCAGTTATCTCCACATAGAGCTTCTGGGCAATGTGGAAGGATGGCTTGCCCCAGTCACACATGAAACAATCAGCCTGGAGAGGCACACAGGAAAAGTGTTTGAACATGATTGTTGGGTGAAATAAACAAATAAAAAGCATAATTTATTTTATTTTCTGAGTAAGAATTTCACATGGGGCAGGAGGAGTCTTTTGTACATCCTTCCCATTTACAACCCAAATGTGTTTGCGTTCCAGTTTAGCAGAGTCTGAACTCACATGAACCACCAACTTCATTCCTTTTTTTCATGACTTGTAGTTAGCTCTTACAGCAAGCTTTCATCTTCCTTTATTTCCTACCACAGCTTCAATACATCATTTCAAACTTCTGAGCAGTTTTGCACAGAAGACCCGGCAACAAGGTGTAAAGAGGGTGGAATCAGAAGAGTGGAGCACATTTCTGATCCCAAACACTTCATGAGTGCACACAAAAATCCCATGACTTAACCTCTGGGTCAAACATTTGCTGGTATAATGCTCTGAGCTTAATTAATTTATAGCCGATAGTACAGCTACTAAAATCAGCAGCAATATCTTGAGTTTAATGGAGTTTAGGTACAGGTCATAGCAATGGAGTTTGTTGGTTTTTTTCTTCAGAGCCGTGCACTTTTCTGGACTCCGTACACTGCTGTAAGCACATGCATATATCTCCATTAACTGTTTTTGATTTTTTAACAGCAACAAAAGAATCCCACATGCCTTAGATAGACTGGGTCTCCTTGTTTAAAACAAGTTGTGATCTACAGAAAGTCAAAAATAATCTGAGTCTCTTAGACAAAGTGCAGCAGAAGAAACTGTTGTGATTTCATTTCCCAATATTTTTTCTTCATATTGCATTAAATGACCCATGACTTTGATTAAATTGAAAATTTAATGTATTGGCATTTTCAATGCCTTAAGATTTATATTTATCATGGTTTCTATTTATGTTCCAGTTTTACTTTATTATATTTCTTCGAAAAACTCATTTCAGAGGACTCTACCAGCTGCCATACAATGAAATAAAAATCTCAGAGAAGCCAGGGTTTTTCACATCCCTCAAGCCAGGTGGGACCACTTATGGTACCTATTTACTCTGAAGGGGTTCAGGAGGTTTTGGCCCATCTTATTCTTTGAGCTAGTCTTTTGTGTTTCCCATGCATGAGCAGGAGAGAGGTATCGATTTAATTTGTAGAAAAAGTTGTTCATGTGGGAGAAGTCAGATGCCTTCAGGGAGATTGGGGTTTCATTGTGCCTTGTGGCAAGGCACACAAGGAGCCACAACCACCATTAAGGCTGCTAAAAAAAGGACTTGCTTTTCCAGTGTTTAAAATGATTGCCAGAATTGCTGGTTTCCCCATGGCTGCACAAGCCTATCCCCCAAGCTGATTTTTTTTTAAAGAAGGTTGGGTAGAAATAATTCAAGTGTTTCCAACGGAAAGATAAAATAATACAGGATTTTGCCCACCCAAAAGTGTAAACAAACCAAATAATACAACAGTTGCACTGAGAACTCTTGCAGGATTCAAAATCTGGGTTGGTTGTGATTTTGGGGGGTATCCTGTGTAATACTATGAACATACTTTATACTCTTCCCATGGCAAACTAAGCAAAATTAGCCACGGTTTAAACTTTCAGAGTTCTTACTTGGATAAGCTTCTTTATTAGGATTGAGTTTAATGCCATTTTTTTTTGTTGAGAAAGGTGGTTGAACCTGCTGTAGGGTTTGTCCCTACATCTGCTGGTTGAACCTACTCTGTACAGATTATTTTACAGCAAAGCATGACTTTCACCTGCAGTTATTTCTCCTTCAGGGGCTTTCCACATAACAAGCTCCAGGAGTGAGAAGATGAAACTGCCTCTCCCGTGCTTCTAGTGCTTCCTGCAGCTGGCAGCCTGACAGCAAGGGAAAGTGGAGAAGACAGCCTAGATCCAAGACGGAATGGAGGGGATGGCAACTGGGAGTGAGATGCAAAAGGAATGCCAAGTAAGGAGTGAGACAGAAGGGCAGGTCAAGGTCTGGAAGAAGGAAGGGTGGACAGAAACAGAGAAAGGCCTGGGGAATAAGCTAGAAGTTAGAAAGTAGTACAAAAGTTGGGGGAGAGAGTGCAGGAAAGAAAGGAAGGGTAAGGGGAGGCTGAAGAGAAAAGGTTTCTCAACAGAGAAACACCTTGTCCTCCATAATTCAGAATTGGTGCCAAATTTTGGCCTCCTTTTTCTTTCCAGAAAACCGCTGTGATAAGGTCAGTGAGGTTTTCTGCATGAACACGAGTGTGTAAGCTTTCCCTCTGTACTGGAACAGTTGTGCACTGTATGTATGTGGATCCAATTAATTCTCCTAGAAATGAGACTGGGTAACTGGGATCCATATGTTGCTTAGCCTTTCAGCACTTGACATTACAATGTGAAAGGTGAAATAACGGGGCGTTGTTTCAGTATAAAAGGAGGAGACCTTGGTCTCCTCCTGGGAAACACAATGAGGTTCGTCTTTAATGCAAACACAAATTGGCCACTAAGCAGGTAGACAACAAAATAAAAATAGCTCTCCTGTACCGTGAAAGGACACAAATAGAGTTTGAACCTTAATTAACTCCTTCTTTAAGTACCAGACAGCAATCAGCACAAATTATGGAGTTGGAGCTTTTTGCTCTTGAAAGGAAGGAATCTTTCCTTCCCTGCCTCCTCCCCTCCCCACAGCTGCGAGGATCCAGCTGAGATCAAGAATGCCTTTTAGTTTGCCTTTTTTTTTTTTTCATAGCACTTGTAAAAATCAAGTCCACAATCAACTAGACAAAGCAAAGCCATCAGGAAAGGAAGTAAACATCCGGCCTCGGTGCGCGCTTAGCGTGCTGGCTGAAACCTACCCTCTCCAGCACAGCTGAGAGCCTGCTCAGCAGTCTGTGCGGAAGGAGCTGGCAGCCTTCAACTAGGCTGTAATGAGCCTCATCAAACAAACAAACAGCAACAACAACAACAACCACAAAAAAAAAAAAAAAAAAGAAAAGAAAAAGAAAGGCTTCACAAATTAGCACAAAAGTGTTAGATGATTCTTCTGCTTTTGTACATCCCCATCGCCTCTAGGGGTGGAGGGAACCTGTCCTAACATTACCCCTCTAAATGTGGAGCATCTATTTTAAAAAGGACGTTCTCCCATCTTCTGGAGCCGGTAGTGTAAAACAGATGCTTCTAGGGGATGAGTCCTCTGACTTTTTCGGGTGCAGTAAATCACATCTTGAAGTGCCCCCACCCTTGATAATAAAGTCTTTGTACTGTTGTTGTCTTCTAACTGATGGCTTCTGAGCAGGCCACCTTGCAAGGATGAGGAGCACAGCCCACCAAGCTAGACTTCATGGCCACCATCCCACGTATCTTCTGTTTCATTGACTTAATTGATGAGCACCACTGCTCTGCTTAAGGTGGTCCCCTTTCTCTTAGCACAGCATCTCACATTAGAAAGAAAAAGAAAAGGTTCTCTCACCAGCTTGCAACACAACTAGGGGTTATCTATTTCTCACTCAGCACAGGACCAGCTCAGTACAATTTGCATGCGATCTGAAAATACGGAAGGAACAGTATACTCTTTACTATGCCAAAGTCTCTGCAAATGTGGTAGGAACAGCAAAAGATGCTTACTAAATTCCTCTTTTTTTTCCCCCTCAAGGGCTCTGATTTGTAATACGAGCAGACGAGAGAATGATTCTTACATAAAACCAAACTGCACAATTCTGCCTAATTATTTGCCCTTGAAAGGTGACTTTCAAATCTGTCTCCTGATGCTTTTTTTCTTTTTTTCCTCACTGTGATTCTTTGCACAACTGTCCTCATGACAAATATCATTTGAATTGGGGACAACCTTGCCTGGAGTGCATGCATCAAGAGCTTTTTCCAACAAGCTGCAGCTCCTCTCTTAATAAGAATAGGAGCCGTATGACAACTACAGGGCTTTCAATAGCAAATGGAGCTTCAGTACAGCATAAGCAAGCTTCTCCTTGATGGGGAATAAACTGTCACATTTTCCTCCATTTGAATTAAAAAACAGCCCAAATGCTGCAGTGTTGACATAGAAGGATAAGGCTGGGTTTTAGTCTTGACTTCTCTATCAGGAAGGAGGAATGCTGAGGAGGGTTCTGTGGAGGCATCTATGCTAGCATTTTGGTTATCCTACACTGCAAAGGGGTATGAGAGCACCCAATAGGTATTTTTTTTTCTCTACTGGAAACTGAATGAGAAAATGTCATGTCCAGATATTGATAACATGCTCCAACTATGTGCAGGACCAGGCTGGACCTAGACCAAAGCAAACACTCTGAAATGTAAATGTGGAAGTGGTTGCATCCTCAGTACCAACCATTTCACTCTATAAATCTACTCCTGCTAGGTCTATACTGCCTGTTAATGCAGACTCAGCCAAGTCGTGTGTAAGGGCAGGGATAGGACAAGAGAAGGTGTGGGGTGTCAGGCAACTGCCAAAGAGAGTAGAGCGGTTTCCTCATCAAGGCACTGTGGCTATGCATCTGCAAGGGAGAGTAGTGAGGAAAAATAATGGGAAAAAGCTGTAGGGTTGGAGGTGTCTGAGCAAGCCAACACTCTGCATCTAGAGCTGCAGCAATATCAGATACTGATATGAGTCTCTAGGAGGTGCAGGAGGAGAGAGGTTGAAGTAGGATATGTAGAGCTGCTCAGGGGAATCAGCTGCTTACAGTGATGGAGCTGCAACACATTGGACATTCAGAGTGAGCACTTTGGACGCCACAGAAATCATGCAAACTCTTGATTGCTTTTAGCTTTTACAAATCCAAACCTGGACAGATGAGGCTGAAAAAAAAAATAGGATGGTCCCAGTGCCCTTTCAGCCTGTTTCCATCCTGATCACAGACTAAACTTAGAAGAGCCTTCCTGGATACTCACCATGAGTTAGTTTCACCTACCAAAACCACAACCAGGATAACAACTACACGAGTTATGGCAAAACCTAACTCTTTTTGGTCAGTCCTTATTCAGCCAAAATTAGAATTATCTTTTTTCAGGTGGATATCATTTTTCTAAAAGAATCCTGAGGAACAACTGGCAGTGTCTGAAGGCAGCGAGCAGTGAATCATAGTGTATGGCTGATGAAAAACGTGTCCTGGTATTATTTGGCATCCAGCGATGTCAGCTGAGTGCAGTAAAATGGAAACGATTGATCTTATCCTGCTTCACTTGCTGAAGCAGGGGCTTGGAATCAAGTTCTGCAAAGCAGAACTTTTGGTCTCTTTTGCTTGTTTTAATTCACAAAGTAACAGATATAGGGTGCTTTCATTCCTCTAAAGACTGCATTCTGACAATATTGAAAGAAAATATTGCAATTTTTGGAAAAAATTCCTCTTCAGAACAATTTTAAGTTGGATTAAACAATTTTATGAGCTGTTTTGGTCAGTCTCACTTCACGTGTTATGGCAATGAAAGCAAAAAAAAAGCTTTTAGTGACAAACTGTGTCCTCCAGCTCTATCACTGATTGACATGTAAATGTGGAAGATTGATTCATGAGAAATAATCTGGTGGAGTGTAGCTACTCTGCTAGGCACTAAGGGCAGCAGCTGGAGCTTGGTTCAGTTTGTAAGGGCTGAAAATAAGCACTAGCCTGAGCCTGCACCTAAAAACATGGAATAATTCAAGTCTCTGTACATTCAGAGAGCAGTATTTCCTTCATTCCAACTCTCAAATTACCTAAAAGAACAGTATCATCCCGGGGGAATAGAGAAAAAGAAGACAAGGAAATAAAAATGACAACATAAAATAATCACCCTTTCATTCCCACACAACAGCAGCGTAACACGTCCCTCACATCTTCTTTCTTGATGGAGAAACTGCAAAAGCAGCTGGAGGTTTCTCACCCCAGACACCCCCCAGACCCTGCTGACACCCAAGTGCTCTCAGGTTGCTGGTCCATCTCACACTGGGGTTCACAGCATCTTTGGTGCTCCACCTGACTGCATTGGATGATACTGCAGCTCTTCATTCCTCTTCACCAGCTTCCTTCCTTAATCTCCTAATATTTTAATCTTTTTTCTTTTTTCCCTGTTTTATCTTGGTAGCTTCTATTCTGTGAGCAGGCAGCACATCACACTGAAACACAACTTTGTTACCCAGAAGAAACTTCTCCGATATTTTTAATGTCTTTTGTCTAAAACTCATATTACAAGGCCTCAAGTAATTGCACTATTTCATGCAGACAATTTACAGTGGCGTGTTTAGCTAGATCTGGGGACTCCAGACTTTCCCACTTTACTACAGCCATATTTTTCACTCCACTTTATTACAGGAATTGTTAATTTAACAAAAATTACTCTGGTTTTGATAAAGTAGAAAGATTAAAATTGAGTACTGTCTATTGGTTCCTTCCATGCAAACCACTTCTCTATGCTGAAGCCAATGGAGTTTCCCTTTTCCTGGGTCTTTCATCCC
The DNA here is from genome assembly GCA_013400555.1 of Jacana jacana. Classification (NCBI taxonomy): domain Eukaryota; kingdom Metazoa; phylum Chordata; class Aves; order Charadriiformes; family Jacanidae; genus Jacana; species Jacana jacana. The sequence goes on from VZTM01016927.1 coordinate 47,735, forward strand.
TCTTTAGGAAATAGTTCCATCTTTCAGTCCACCCCAGCAGGATTACAAACATTCACCCTCACCCAGGTTTTCAGTTTCATCATGAACACATTACAGATTCCCTAAGACTTAGCCAATATTGTAAGTACTCACACAATTTTTTTTTATCTCCAGGCTTCTTCACTTGTCACCAAAACTGGATAAGTGCAAGATGCCACGTGGGATTTGGGCATTTATTTTTAGGAGAGAACCTATCATACTATGTTGTTTTGTCATTTACACCACCTCAATTCCAGAGCACACCAGTGCCAAAGCAGAATCTAGCTTTTATGTAGCTGAATATGACACTGGCCTCACTGGTTAATGGCAGTGACTCATGATCTGTTAATTCACCATCCATTTCTTCTTCCCCCTCCTTCTATCATTTATGTATTCTATTAAAAAATACTTAGCGCTTGAAAGCAGTGTCTCTGCAGGAACGCACCAGCATGGAAAGCTGTGTTTAGAATCTCTTCTCTTCTGTAGAAATGTTGAAACAGTGCCTCATTTTCCACTGGAAGCTAAAAAAAACCCAAAACATTTTACCATGAGGGTCATCAAACACTGGGACAGATTACCCAGAGAGCCTGTGGAGTCACCATCTTTGGACATAGTGAACAACTCACTGAGCAATGTTTCAAGCTGATCATGCCCTAAGCAGGGGACTGGACTACATGACCACCAAAGGTTTCTTCCAACCTCAGCCATGCTATTCTGTGAATTCCACACAATATGTATAGAATGCATTTAAAAAAGTGCTTTAATTTGGTTTTTTGGTTTGGTTTTTTTTTGGTTTTGGTTTGGTTTGGTTTGGTTTTTAGGTGCTGGAACCTTCTCCTCTGCAACAGCAACAGGCAGAGACCTCTAATCTGACTGAAGATATATCTAGAGCACAGAATTATTGAATTACTTAGGAATACTCCAGCTAGCATGGGTACCATTGTGTTCCAGCTGTTCAAGTACAGAGCTCAGGGTTGGGTTCTCTAGAAATGGACAGTAATGCTAATTGATCTACTAAAACTAGAGAAGACAATGCAGAACCACTTGTTACATCTCCATGCCACCTTCTGCGTGACTGAAATGTGGGAAGCGCTGAGGCAATGGAGAAGCCTTATACTGCAGCTATAAACCACAGTTATGGATCGACATGGCACCTTGGCTAACACCTGAGTGTATGGGTTACAAGGTACCAGGAACCGGATTCTTCTCTAGGTGACCCTACATGTTTGCATAATGCACTTCTTGTAAGAGGAACTCTGTTGTCTGTCTCAGGATTTAGTAATTCAGTAATTTTGAAAAGGTCAGCTCTGGAATTTAGCCTATTAATCAAAATGTAGGCAATTCATTGCAGGCTAAGTGGTAATTTCAATTTAGCATCAACCTGAGGGCACATGCCTCATCCTTTTAGCTGGCTAAATTTATCATTAATAGAAACATTGAAGTAAACGATGTCATTGCTGGCAGTGTACTGATCTACCATCAGGATCAGATGATGCGTATAATTCCCGAGCTGCACAGAGGAAGGGCAATCAGTTTAACACGGACTTGTAAATAAATGCAACGAGTTAGGTTTTCAGACATTTGTATAACGGAGAGAGTTGGCTTTGCCTTAGGCAGCAAGGGAGGGACAGAACAAAAAGTGATTCCAATTAAATATTTTTATACCACTCTTAAGAATTCTAATGATTTGACTTAAAGGTTAACGTTATGTACATGCTATTTTGTGTGTTTCTAAATATTTTCATGCCATTTTCTGCCTAAGTTCAGAGATAGAAGGGTTGATTTTCAAAAACCTGGGGAAAGAGTCTATACTTATAAAACTCATGGAAGAATGGAAATGGCTTCCTTCTGCAGGTGGAAAAATCAAGATATAAAGGGCTAGGTTTGCTTTGCTTAACCATAGAGCAGTGGAGATCCCTCTGTAGGCAACAGAGAGGTAGGTACATCCTGAAATCAAATCAGATTTCAGCCGGGTTGAATCACCTTCTGAATCCTCTGTGTCTCTCACTGTTGACTGCAAGGAAGACAAGGAATAGCTAATCTGCCAGCAAAGGCAATCCAGGTAGATGCTAAAGAGAGATGTGGGAAAATCCCCACCTAAATGATTTGCTTCAGTTGTCACAGCTTGGGATAGCTGAGTAATTAAACTGGGGTTTCCAGAATGCCAATTAACATGGCAACTATAAAAGAGGTTTGCTCACCCTACAATACATACAAGACTTCTCCACAGCAAACACAAAGATGTCACTTCTCATGCCTGTCAGCCATCTACAGAATTACAGAATTGTCTGGGTTGGAAGGGACCTTTCAGAACATCGAGTCCAACCACCAACCTAACACTGATAAAAACTATGATGGCATGCTCACCATTTTTCCCTCAAATATATAACACAACAACCAACAGCAGTCTTTAGCAATAAGACATAGTCACTGTCATCAAAAATATTATTTTACCCCTGAAATGCATTCTGTAGCATATAATCAAAACCTGGACCTTTTTATTGTACAAAGTAATAGTGAGGTATTTAATAAAAAAAAAACAATATGCCTTGACTGAAAGTGTTTTAGTATTTTTTTTCATCTTAAAAAAGAAAGAAAAATATTCAAAGCGTCAGTTACATTTGCAAAAAGAAAGGTTCCCAAAGAAATAAATATTTCTGTGAGATTTACAAAAATGCAGCTATAATGACATGCCATTTTAAATGTGTTGTTTGGAGTTCCCCTAGATCCCCCTAAGGGCATTCTGCCTAGACTGACATCCTGTCCCTGGAAAATTTTAAGGCAAATGAAGCTTCACAATTCTCAACAGGAGAATGTTTCAGTTGAACAACTGCAAAGAAATTCACAGTCTGAGAGTTTCAGTGGAAACACTGGTGATAATTAGACAGCAAGTTCTGTCCCTTCAAATTGGTTTTGTACCGGTTTGTCAGTATAAAAGCAATGTTAACCAGAATTGCTAAGATTGTCTAAAAGGGTATAAGTCTACATTTAGATTTTTTGGTTTTTAAAAAATATTATTTCTAGATTTAAATCTAGACTGACAACTCTTCCTATGATCGAGACTTTCTTATAATATTTAGAATTGATATTTAGTCCTTCCTATTGTTTGTAAATATGGAAATGAAGGGCAAATTCATCTCTAGTGTACATAGCAGCTGAATTTACTGTTATACTTTTAATCCAAATTGTGCTGAGCCTTATTTTATCACTGGCCTTTAACATCACCTAATCATCTGCTAATGAACAGGAAGCCACTACTGCCACCATCAAATGTGGTTGAACCACAGGGTTAAAACAAAAAAAAAACTGAGCAGGCAGTGGGATTGGAGGGAAAATAGGAACGACATAGGTGAAAACATGCGACAACAGAGGATTTGACCAGAATGCTGGGTCATACACTCAGGCTAAGAGTGGTTACTTTCATTGTGTTAAGAGATTTCTACCCAAATGAGTCAACATTCATTATAGCAATAGGCTATTGTTCTGAAAAGATTTGCACCAGAATTGAGACTATGGAGAAACTTCCATTTTTTTCATGAACACAAGATTTAGCAGAAACCAGAAAATGAGAAAACTCAGTTGTTATGACACTAGCCCTATACACTTGAACCTATGGGCAAAACAATACACCAGAGTATTTTCCTACCTGAATAACCTACTGTATTTTTCTGCTGGAAGATACACGACAAGTATCAGTGAGAGCTGCAGTTTTCTGATACTGTTTTTTCCCCTGCCTTTACTATTCTTTACAACAGGGCACAGTCAGCCCTCTGGATAAACCTTCCTCCATCATAGAAGTTGTGCCCACAGAAAAACATGAGAAATAGTATTTTGTTTCACAGAATCACAGAATATCAGGGATTGGAAGTGACCTTGAAAGATCATCTAGTCCAATCCCCCTGCCGGAGCAGGAACATCTAGATCAGGTCACTCAGGAACGCATAGAGGCGAGTTTTGAATCTCTCCAGAGAAGGAGACTCCACAACCTCCCTGGGCAGCCCCTTCCAGTGTTCAGTCACTCTCACTGCGAAGAAATTTTTCCTCATATTTAACTGGAATCTCCTGTGTTCCAGCTTGCNACTCTACACTTGTCTTTGTTATAATTCATCAAATTTCTCCCCGCCCAACTCTCAAGCATGATGTAATGATATTATTATTATTTTTTTTAATGGCAGCAAGCAGGGATGTGCATTTTAGTTTCCTAAACAATACTTAGCAAAACCTCCCATGTAATTGTTTGCAACCAGGATATTACTCATCAGAGCCCATTCTCCATTTTCCAGGAAGACTTTGATTAAGACAGTTTTATTACTGGATCCTGATAAAGCCTGCAAGAATAGGGACAGAATGTTAGTGACTGCCAGTCAGTTTGAATTAACCTGTCTTGGAGGGACTTGAGTCAGTTAGGACCTCAATTTAAGTTTGACTTGATGGCAGTGGATTTGGTTTTAAAATCATCATCTAATGTGATGTACTTGGATACCACAGGAATGGCGCTCTCAAAGAATTTCATTTGATCTCAATAATATTAATACATTAAGAAACATTATGTAAGAAACTGTACTGAGACTGCAGACCTAAGTAAGGGTTTAAAGCCATTTGAGCTACCTTAGGGTACTTCTGGTCTCCCACAGCTGGTCCAGAGAGGTGCTTGCCTCCCATGTGTGCTGCTTGTTGCATGTGAAGAGCTAAAGACTCCATTGATGTTACCTACCTGCATCAAAACAAATGGATTGAGCCCTATATATTTACCATAGTTCTGCAGGCAAACACCATATATTTATTCCCTTGTGATATAAACAGTAATTGGACCACTGAAGTAAACTCTGCTCTTTGCCTATGATCCCCCAAACCATCTCCTCTTTGCCTGTCTCCGCCTTTTCTTCTTCGTTTTCCGTTTCATCCACAGATATGTAACATTCTGTATCTCATCAGGAGACCAATATAAAAACACAATAAAATCTGTTAAATGCTCTGTCAGAATGGATCATTCAAGTGAATGATAATCATCAATTCTTTCATGTAATGACAGTGAATTAGGAACTGTTCAGTATATAAAGATGCCTTAGGAAGCATTGCTAGGCACAGCTCAGTCTGTCTCTGTCTTGTCTTAGCACAAGGATACATAACCCTGCCATCTCTCATCTCCCACTGCATCACAATATCCTCCAGTAATTTCCCGGAGTCCTAGCAAGCTCCAAAACTATCACTAAGTTACCCAGTATACCCCATAATGACACATGGGGCACATCTTGCCTCATTCCAGTGATCAGATCAAACACCAAAAGTGTAGTGAAGCTGAAGTAGAGCATTGGCTAATACACAGTTAAATTTGATGAAGTTTTTCTATTCCAACCCCTTGATGTACTTTTACAAGTTCTAATCACAGCAGTGGGGTTGTTATAAAAAGGGACCTGTAATTTCAACACTGTCTGTTCTGGTGCTTTACTGAAGGCCAGCTTTGGGACAACACTGTTAGGCATTATATGAAACTGAAGCATGTCAGGATATCAATCATCACATATCACATATTCCAAGGTCTCAGTCTATCTGAAAACGGTCAAATAATATCTACAATACGAAATTCCCTTTTTTTTTTAATCATCAAAATCTGCCTGACATATTAGTTGGCACAGTTTGTGAAGATGAAGAAATGTAACCACAGTGATAGCTTTTCTTCAGAGAATGCTATGGAGTTGGAAGGGACCTCTGGAAATCATCTGGTCCAACCCTCCCTGACAAACAGGTCCGCTTAGAGCAGGTTGCACAGGAACTTGTCCAGGCAGGTTTTGAATCTCTCCAGAGATGGAGAATTTACCACCTCTCTAGGCAGCCTTTGTCAGGACTCTGCCATCATCAAAGTGAAGAAGTTGCTCCTCATGTTTAGATGGAACTTCTTATGTACAAGTTTGTGCCCATTTCCTCTTGTCCTCTCACTGGGCACCACTGCAAAAAGACTGGCCCCTTCCTCTTGACACCCACCCTTGAAGTATTTATAGCTGTTGATCAGATCCCCCCTCAGCCTTCTCTTCTCCAGACTCAAAAGACCCAAGTCCCTCAACCTTTCCTGGTAAGAGAGATGCTCCAGGCCCCTCATCATCTTGGTGGTCCTCTGCTGTACCCTCTCCAGCAGTTCCCTGTCGTTCCTGAGCTAGGAGGCCCAGAACTTTAACATACATAATTTTTAAATGGGAAAGGGGTTTAAAAAACACTCTTCAGTATCACAAAAGAAGTGATCCAATGTGGCATACCATCTGCTAAGTGCCTTGTTACCAAATATCAGCTGGGGAAAAAAATTGCAATGGCTTTATATATAAATAGAAGATGTCAGTTTGGAAGCCTGTCAAACCAGCAGCTTTTAGAGGAACTATTTGTAAAAGAAAGATGTCAGCTTTCAGTTTTATTTCTGTTCTTCTGTTGAAAATGTATCTTAGAATTGACGTGAGTGATTTTTTTATTCTTTGTAATTAGAGAGCAATCAGATTCTTTTTACGATAGTGTGTTTTTTCCTCCTTAGCAGTTTTGTTGTAATTGACCTATTTTTTTCTATAATTTTCACAGCTGAAAAGAGATAATCCTATATAAAATAGGTTTTAATTGACTTATTTTGCTACGGTTTACACAGATGAACGGAGATAGTCCTATATAAAATAAAACCCTACTATTAGTATTCTTCCTCTTTCTAGTGTTCATTTACTCATATAAATCCCACTGGCAATAAGGCAATTACACCACAGATGGTAGAGTTCAAACAAATTAGATTCTACTGTCTCTTCACAAATAGCTTCACTGCACAAACTTCTCCAAAGCACGGATGCGCTGAGCCCTTGTCTTGCCACTCAATTGCTTGTATAACATCACCAAAATGCTCTCTTTTACCCACACTTCATCTTATCGTCAGTGCCTCTTCCCTGGCTCCTTCCTTTGCCTTAGTTGACCCCTCAAAGCCGTACACCTTTCCCCAGTTAGGGCCTTAAAAATGCAAGCGAAGGACAAACACCGGGCACTCATCTACCCACAGAGTGCTTTTCTCTTGTTTCGCATCTCTTCTTTCCAATTGCTCTTTCACTCTCCCACCTCTGCTCCATGTGTGTATATGCATGTGCCTTTTGTATCCCTCTGAACACAGACTGTGTCTCCTTACATGTCCATGCAATGCATTTTACAAGGAGACTTCAACTCTGATTACACTGAGGGTTCTACTGCTCTGGATTACAAATAATTAATAACTTCATTAATGTGGCAAAATCTATTCCCCTGAAGGTTTTGCATAGATAGATAGATTTATTCTCATCTCTGCTACTCATAGCACCTTGGCTGCTGCTGTAAATAAAAGGAGTCTTGTCTTGGCATGACGGAGTGCACAGGCAGCCTCTCTAAATATGGAATAGATGATGATAAAGCTTGAGGAGCTGGATAGACAGCACACCATCAAATCAAAACAAATTTTGAAGGACTGCAAAGCCAGAAAGGTCCCGACATGATGTTCCTCTGGTGAAATTGCCTCAATACGCATTGACGCAATGAAAGTAGCTGAATCGCTACTGCTAATTGTCTATGCCTCTGGTTTGGGTAACCTGAAGTTCTGGATCACTTCCATCCAATTTCAGCCACAGCAGATGCCTAGTCCTCTGTGGGATGGGAGTGGTCCAAGGTGAACGTGTCTTTGGACAGCCTGCCTGTAGTGTGTATTATTTAAATTCATAGGGCAGGCATCCTCAGAATAAAAGGGGCACCTCTAGCTATATTTATGAAACTCAAAGGAAGACAGAATGACACCAGACCTGAGTATTTCAGCTGAATCAGAAAAGAGACAGATAGAGGACAGAAAAAAAATATTCAAGAGCTCTGACTTCAGCTCAGGCATCACAGAGTGAGAGCATGAAAGCTTGAAACCAATATTTGATTGTAGTCTTAATCACATCTTAAATCTTCAGCATATTCTTACATACAGTTTTAAACTTAGTGGTTGTAGGAACTCTTCCCTGCAACCACCAGATTTCCCATCTAATGGCAACATCAAATATTCATCACATTAAGACCCAAGAGAATTTTTTATTAACTAGACTTTTGTTTTCTACTTTTCAGGTGATTGGACTGGTGCTTCCTGCATTTTGTGTATTTCTCATTAATTAAATGCTGCATTTGTGTCTTTCCCACCCCTCTTTAAATGGGGAGAGTTTCTCTTATTGGCAGAAAGAGCTTTTGGGTCCCACTTCTAGAAACTTCTTGCTACTAAAAGTATCAAGTTATGTATTTTAAACATAAAGAAAAAAATCTCTCTGGCTAGCAGCTTCTATAATCAAGTGTACTTTCATTTACACAGAAATCTTGGCACAGAAACCCAGAGAAGGAAAATATCTGCCTCCAAGGTTTGGATATGGAAACCAAGTTCTGTCCACAGCCTGTCTGTGAGGTTTCTAACTTAAAAAAGCTGAAGTATCTACTGTCTCCCATCTGGACGGTCTTTGAAGTGCTGTGGCTGCTGCATACACCGAGATACGGAAGCAATCCTGAAAGACTAAGTTTTAGAAAAAGATAATGTGGGATGTAATTATAACATGCCCAAGTAGTGAACATAGAGGAGAACTAATCAAACCTGTCTGCTTTGGGAGCTGAAGAAATTTAACCAAAGTAAACTAATGTTTAAAAAGAAAATTAATAAAACAAAACGAACAAAAAAAAAAAAAAACCCAAACATTTAAGTTTTACTGGTAAAATTTACATTGTCAAAGAGATGGAAATAAATAAATAATGAAAAGAGGCAGAAGCAGGAAAAAGTCTGAAGGGGATAATTTATTTACAAAAGCAGATTTTGAAATGAAGTTACAGAAGAGACCAAGTGCTACATTTCTGCTGTGCGCTGGATACAGCTTTGCTGCTGTTTCTGTTCTGCTTGAAATCAATTTGTCTCTTTTTAAGTGTTTTTGTTTGTTTACTTCTTTGTTTTAATTTTACTTCTTCACTGTGAGTTAGATTCACCTGCAATTGCTTCTATTTGTCTTTTTATACACTTAACTTTGGAGCAGCAAAGCCTCATACCAGCCAGTAGTGAATATAGTCCTTGAACATGTACAGCCAAGAGTATTAAAGGTGGGAAGATGACAGTCCCAAAGGTCTAATCTAAAATATTCTGCATAAGCTTTTATCTGACTTACCTGAGCTATTTGAAGGTGGAGAGAAAAAGCAAGTGTTGCTGGGAAAAGCATGGCAGATCAAGGAGAGAAACAGCTAAAGTCCAGGTGAAATGCAGCACCCAGGAGGTTCTTGGGCAGGAATCCAGTTCCTGGGCAAATCATAGAGTAAGCCATTTTTTAAACAATGGAGCACACAACAGAGGAGAAGGTGATCAGGAATCATCAGCATAGATTCACCAAAGGTAAATCATACCTGAAAACTTGAGTGTCCTCTGTGATAAAACGACTGCTTTTGTAGACAAAGAGGCAGCAATTGAATGTTATTTGCCTTGATTTTTGCAAGGATTTCAACACTGCATCCCACGGTATTCTTGTATTGAGACATTATGGTCTGGGTGGGTGGACAAGCAGGTAAAATACGTTGGGCTCAGGGAGCAGTAGTTAATGGGGGGCGGTCCAATTCTAGGCCAGTGAGAAGTGGGACACCACAGGGGTCTGGCTGGGGATCTGGGCTTTGAATGCCTTTATCAGTGACCTGGAGGAGTTCCCATCTGTGCTGCTGAGAGGTTTTACGCTACAAAGGAGGAATTGATGTAAAAGGGGGTCATGGTAGTTTAAGGAACCCTAGACTTAGAGAAGACTTCTTTGATCTTGTCAGAGAGCAGGGGAAATTCAGCTGATTGATAGCTCTGGAGTTTTCCTTTTTTAACTTGTTTTGAAAACTAATGACAACAGGAAACGCTGGAAGCAAAGCAATGAACTATAATGCATGGCAAAGCATTATTTCTGTGAAATACTGGATCCTGTGCTCCAAAAGAGAGAAGGGCAACTAAAAGATACTGAATCTCATAGGCAGGAAGGGCTGATGGATGTTCTGACAATTGACTGGAGCAGACAAGGAAGCAGCATCCATTTAAAACAGATTTTAAACAGTCAGACCCCATTCAGAAGTGAATTGAACAGAAGTATCCAAGACTGCTGAGGAGGTATTTCAGAAGCATCCATGCCAGTGTCAGGGTTCAGGGTCTGAGTAGGAATATTGCATTGGGTAGGAGCTGGTGCAAGCGGCACATACAAATCAACATTCAGCCAGACAAAAGGTGCCCAACAGCAAGAAACCAGTGAAAGAACTTCCTCGAACTGTATGACTAGAACATATGGAATACTCTTACCACATCCTGTAAACTGCCTATCAGCTGGGATGTGCATGTCTAGTAAGTAATTATGAATTAAATTCAAGAGAAAATAACTTAAAAGAGGTTTTCTGGTAGCTAAAATGGATAAATAACACAATTCTGAAAAATTCTGGCCAATACTGGTTCTAGAGCAAAGGGAGCAGTTGGTTTTATTACTGCAAGTGAGTTAGAAATACAAACAGAAATAGAAGTACTGGTATTGCAAGCTCTCTATCTGTCTATTTGACACATTCACATATAAAGGAAAGGTTTAATACTCAATTTGTGTTGTTTTCAAAATGCAGAAAAATAATAATAAAAAAATAATCTTTGTGTAAAAAGAATGGCTTTCAGGGCTAAAATGTACTCAAATATATTAGAAAGAAGAGAAACACTAACTAAAGTAGGAAAGCGGTAAAATAGTCAATGATGCAGAGAAGACAGATGTGTTAAAAAATTATTCTATTCTGTATTCTGAAAGAAGCAGTGTGATCTACTTATCACTTTAGCATGATAAAATGTTTTACAGTCCACAAGGAACTCAGCAGGAAATTACACCACAACCATAAGAAACAAAATTTTTCAGCAAACCCAATTAGCTTGCACCAGAAGTAAAAAAATAAGTTGTCTCAGGGCATTTTGGACAACAGCTGTTTATTTTCAGTACAGCTGGTGCTGATACTGGCACAGCCCAGGAAGATGGAGAAATATTAACATCCTAATATTCAGAAAGTGAGCAGAGATAACCTGAGTAACAAAAACCCTTCTATAACCCCCAATAAATTAATGGAAAACCTGACTGAGCATTCATTTACATTAGAGAGAAATAAGGAACAGGGATATAAGTACTGCCTCTCAACAGTGTCTCTTGAAAAATAAATCATGTCACATAAGCCTGATTACATCCTTCAGGACACTGCAAGTTCAGCTGATAAAGGAGTCAGTAGAGATATAACGTGCTTAGATTTCTGCAAGGCATTCGACGTAGCACAGAACAATCTGATGAAAATATTTGAAATATACAATGTTAATAAAATCCAGTTTAACTAGATTAGACAACAACCCAATCTCAAAAAGTAGCCATTAAGGTGAAATCATTAAATGAAGAGATTAGTTGTCTCTTTTTTCTTTTTTATGAGATTGGTATGACACATTCATTGAGCAAGTATAAATATGCGGCTGATAAATTCAATAAGAAAAGGCAAATTTATAAATCATCATTGCAGAGCAGGCAAAAAGAGGGATCTTGATTACTATTTCTGCAACTTTTTTTACTGTCATAAATTATTTCCAGGCGAAGGGCTGCAGTGCAAATACACAGACTAGGGCCTGTGGATTCTCAGAAGCATTTAGGTGTTCTGGATGGATGAACATGGAGTGAAAAGTAAGTCTAGAAAGGAAAAGTTAACTGTTGCCATGTCATCGGTAAAAACAAGATCAGAATGCTACGATATAATGTTGATCAATCCCTGACATTCTGTGATTCTGTGTGTGATTTCCACGTTTTAAAGAAATGGTGAAATGCAGATGATTGGATTGATGGGAATCAATGTATCGTGAGTACCTGCTTCCAAAAAACCCGAGCAAGATAGCTGATATGATGCCAGATGAAAAGCAGGTAGGAAATCAGGTGTGAACATCTAGCAATGAGCTAGGGACGGTGCTTATAGTTGACGGTGGATTCCCAGACTCTCCTCCAGATGAAGAAGAAATGTCTTCCTTCAAGGTTCCATGTAGCAAAAATTAAAGCTAAGAATTGGAGCCCAACACAGGCAAAGCTTAGTAAAAGTCAATGGTCCATTAGAGACATTAAGCCAGGAAAAAAACAGATGTCCACTTTTCAAGTCTAAATCTGTGTTGCATGAATGTCACGGGAATCTCGCTAATACTTACACTGGCAGATTAAAAAAAGATACATCTCAAAAATTACATATGAAGAAGAAGAAAGTATACCTTCACCTCTTTATGTTCTGAACTGTCCCGACTGGAGGCAGTAATACTCCAAAAGCAGAAAACCTTCATATCTCCTCAGCATTATACCTGGGCTGTCTCACAGTCTTGTATTCCTAGAAAAAAAAAAAAAAGAGAAAAAAAAAGCAAAAATGTGACTGAAACAAACGTTGATTAAGAGAGAGCTGAGGTTTTTTCCTCCACCCATTTTAGCTGTGTTTTGGCACAAAACAGGAAGGCAGAGAAGCTGTTGGTACCCTCTTATCTTAACATTTCCATCCCAGCCGTAGGCAGCCTGCAATGAAATCGCATTTGCAAGTGTGCCATAATGTTACAGCAAATGCTGCCATTCAGCTAGGATATTCCATCGCCCTCCAACCAACAGCCAGGAAATGCCCTATAGGATAATTGACAGGCTACTGTGAATTACATGGCTATAAATAGCACACTACGGGTGCCTGGTGAAAGGATGATAAAACACAAGTGAAAGGTGAGTTTTTACGAAGTCATTTGCACCACAGAGAAGTATTTATCGCTGTACTTGCAGTTTTTCTATTTTTCCTTCCCCAATACATATAGAACAGGGAGCAGGTGGCAATAAAGAACTGTGAAATATGATCTTTAAGAAGTTCACTCTCTCTTCCATTTCTGTATTCTTTCTGTTCCTGCTCTTTTGCTAAAGTTCTGTAATATCATTCGTATCAGATCAATCTTGTTCCTATCTCTTCCTCCAAACCGCTTTCCTATCAATAAACCATCACAAAAGACGGGGGAGGATGGGCACACATGTATTCTTGTAACATGCCTGTGGCTACTTGCTTTAAGGAGCGTAGAGATATAGCACTCAAAATTTTCCTTCAGTACAGAAATAAACCCCCCATTTTCTATTCTCAAGAGTAAGGAGACAACTTGAAGGATGATATGGGTTGATTAGAGAAGAAATATCTCCCTGTGAAAGAATCAGAAAAGATTAATGAAAAATTAAAGATGAAATACAGCCTTAAGGACGATTAAGGACAAATAGCAGCAGATACGCCTATGATTTCTGCATGGATGTTGTACCCTTGTTCATATACACAGTATCTCAGCAATATATAAAACATAGGTAACTACTCATGTAATTGAGTGGTAGCCCTAGTATGTCTGGTTTTTTGTATTGCCACATACTTGGCAGAAGCATACAACTGCAGTTGAAGAAATCTGAAGATCTGTACAATTGAACCTTCCATCCAAAACACTGATTTCCACCTTTGGTACATTACTATTGATCACATAAATATTTTGGGGCTCTGATCATTCATAGAAACTTTTGAAATCCATCAATAAATAATTATCATTAGAAACCTCTTATTCTTTACCAAAGACAGAGGAAGAGAAAAATCAAGAAAGATCCTTGAAATGTAAAACGTTAGGTATGGTTCTTAAACCAACACTGTGTCTCCCTTTTAATTGACATATTACCAAAACTGCCCTTTGGCCAAAAAAAAAAAGAAAAATGTTATTTAAGACAGGTTAGTGACTTTGTGTTTATTTGAGGCCAAAGTCATCCTAGTTTCCTGAAAGCAGAATGTGAAATATTTACAAAGAAGCAAAAAGTAAAGAGAGGATGCATTATTTTGTCTCCACCTTGCTCCACTGCAGAGGACAGCCCCAACACACCACTTTTAGTGCTTATTTTAGTGATTACTTCAGTACAACATTGACCAACAGGTTGGGCCTGATTGCCTTTGAGAAGCATCAAATCTATTCCTGATGGTCTAAACTACTGCACACTGGTTTTGGATCATGGTTTCCCACAGAACAAAGTCAGTAAGTGGCAAGAAAAGAAGCTAAGAAATAAAAGGAGGGGAAACAAGAAGAAAAAAGAAAGGTTCAAGATTCAAGAAAGCAACTCAATCATAGAATCACAGAATGATTTCTGTTAGAAGGTACCTTAAAGAGCATACAGTTCCAAGCCCTCTGCCCTGGGCAGGGATACCTCCCACTTCACTGGGGTGCTCAAATCCCCATCCAGCCTGGTCTTGATTGTTTCCAGGGATGGGGCCTCCACAGCTTCTCTGAACAACCCTCTCTCATGCTTTTACTCCATCACAACTCTGAACAGGATTTAAGGCACATTTAAGTCTGTGATTAAGCCAAATTCCCCTTTCATGATCTGGTTCTCTACAGTTAATAAAAACTTCTTAGATTTTAATTGAAAAAATAAACCTGCAGCAATTAGGCGCTGATTTTGAATGAACAAGTGAATGAAGACTCCTTTCCTTTTCATAGTCCATGCAGGCTTTTCAAGATAACACTAGAGGCATGCAAAGGAAAAAAAAAGAGGAGATAAATAAAGCAGAATTTAAAGGTAGTCACACCACATGCAAATAACCCAATCTGTAAGTGAAGCTCTGAAGAAAGAAGCATCTCTCTAAAACAGTCTCAAAAGAAGAAAGGAGGCCAAGCTTCAACTATTTTTACATAGTGTCAGTTTGCAGCTCATCAGAAGGACAGTGCAAGGGAGGATTATGCAACTGCTTCAGGATGGTTATTTTGTGAGAAATGCAATTAGAAGGGCTATGCTCGCAAAGCACTCCAGTCTGGAAAGGTTTCCTCAATGGGAGATATCTACTACCCATCCTAAAAGTGGGTCAGGGTCAAGATATAAGAAGAAATGGGAAAGTAAGGAGGAGGAATATAGTAACACAGTGAAGGGGTGTATGAACCAGACCTTTTACCCCTCCCTTGTACCCATGAGGGTGACCAGGGCAGAGGGAGAAAAGATCTCTCTCCTCTCACCATAGAGTCCCAAGAAAGGGCTTGAGAGAGTGGTCGTGTCATCACATTTTTAGGGACAGTGGCATCAAGAGCAGCAGGAATTCATTGTGGCAGATGGAAGGAGGCCAAGGATATGTGAGGAAAATAGCGTTCCCCCTCTAAGGAAGTTTTCCAAGCCTGTCCTATAGCTTGTTGGAGCAGAGCTAAGGCTGTGTTGGCATTCATGTGGTAATTGTTTCAGTCACGGTGTTCTCTGTGCCTAGCTATGCCGTAAATAACTACACTGACACCAGGCAGAAGGCTGGGGCTGCAGAACCAGCAGCAAAGCGGCTTTCTGTGCACGTTTCCTGCAGTCTTCTGGTACCAGAGCACCTTGCAATCCACTCAGGCTGTTTTTCTCAAGGGAGTCTAAGGGCTAATGTCAAAGGAGATGTAGATTCCGTGGTGTGACTGTCCCCCTAAATGCTAGATTGAGATCATGAGGCACCCAGTCCAACTGTGGGGGTGTGAAGTTTTTTTTTAATTTTTCAGTTACTGAAGATAAAATTAAAAAAAATAAAATATCACTCCTATTATACAAATGTAGGTATATTTTCTAGATGAAAATGTAAAGGCCATTATTCTGTTCTGTGGACCATTGCTTTTGATCACAGAACTAAAAGATGTAATCTAACCAAGTGATTTACTCTTGTAGACAGACCACAGCTTGTTAATAATAGCTGCCCCCATCCATTCGTGAAGGTGCTCAGCTATAGACTTAATGAGCATGAACAGCAGCTCTGTTGACATGATAGATGGTCCTGCCACCAATGTAAAAATTGTGCATGATTTCAGCAACATGCTCCAGCAACAGACTCCTGTGAGCTCATCGTGGTTTCCTGTCTTGTTAATAAAAGGCATTCTCTTTTGCAGACAGAAATCAGAAGGCATCTGGCCATCTATGCACTGACTTGCATATGCTGCAGTAATGATTCTCTTTCAACCATGTTTTGGTGGTCAGTGAGCCAGCTCCTCAAAGCATGGGAACAGAGGTATGGTCATTGTCATAGTACCACATGGTTTTTCACAGAGAAGTGACTTCAGTACTTATTTTCATCAGTGAAAGCAAGCGGGCTGACCAGTCTCTTTTCCTCTTCAATACCCAGTGTGCATAAACACAATCTCATCTCATACGTTCTGCAGCCAGTTACTCAAGTAATTCAGAGACAGATGCTACATGGAAAACTGACAACACAAGCACTCTTTCACTCTAGGAGTATCCCATCTTCTCTTCATTGGGAAGGAATGAGCTCTTTAGCACTACAGAAAGAGCAGAGTTATGGGTTAATGCTCATTTTCCCATCTGAGTACAAGCCCAGAGATCAAAACTAATCACAGGGGCTCCTATTTATACTGACATGATCCTGGTTAGGGCCATTTTCAGACCACCTGCTATGGCCAAACTCATCCTTATCACAGTTGTTAGGGTGCTGCAATTCAAGACACTGATTCAGACACCTGCAATCCACAGTTCCCAGGCCCTTTCTGACTCTGTTGTCAGTGGACAGAAGAAATTGCAAGTCTCTTACTGACACCTGCTATGAGCCCTTTAACACACAGTAGCACGAGACCTAACTTCTGTAGGAAGTTAAGAGCCAAAACTTCCTGGAGAGATGCAAGGCTTTGGAGCAGGTAAATTCTGGTGAGTTTTGTACAGCTAAGAAATTATCAGATATTTTTCTAAAGCAGAAGAGGGAAGGCCCTGAGGAATTTGCTCACTCAAAATAGGGAAGAAACACCCACACCACTGCCTGTTTTAGATCCAAAGCAATGCACTAATGAAGATCCTGAAAATCAGAGTCCCCCTCAGAATTTAATTTTAGCAGCTTAGCTGCTGTCTTATCTTAAAAAAAAANGAAAAGAAAATCAAACACCACCTACTCCCTTTACTACATCTATGTCAGATCTCCCACTCATCTCCCTTCCCCTTGGCTCAAACCTTTTCTATTTCCTGATTACAGTCAAAGGCAAGGGATTTTCCCATTATCACCTGTATATCACATCTGAAAGATGTGAAATGTCTGGAAAGACGCAGCAGCACAAAGCCTTAAGCCTTAACCTAGATGCAGGACCTAAACTGAACAACTTCAGCCATTCTCTGTGCCAGAGAAGACTGTGGCATCTAGTTCCCCAAACTCATTCAGATGCTTTGCATATATATTTGCATTGCTTTGTCAGCTGGTCCTCCTGAAGTATTTGCAGAATTTCTGTAGAAAATTAAGGGAGGGGTGAAGGAAGGCTTTGAAAGGGTCCAAAAGAAGATCTTTATCTATTTAATGCAGGTTCTTGGGTCTCATGGGTCTGGTAAGTAAGTGGTCTGGATTGTTCATTGCTCCTCTAAACTACAGATGCAATCATAGATGCCTGACTTCATTGTAGATGCCATGTGAGGTGACCTAAAACAGCTCCTCTACACCTATAGAAAACCCCAAGCCAATTCTTTCCTAACAAAACATGACATTGCATGCACAGGCTTCTACCTGCTGAAGGATGAATGAGTGAATAAACTTCCCAAGGCAGATGTTGGTCTCAGTGCTCTGGTGGAAATCACTCAGACATCAACAGGACAGAGGGTTGTGTAAGGACAGAACAGCTGCTCTGGAAGAGCTTTACTCTTGGAACAAAATACATTCCACCAGAATCCAGTCTTCTCTTGCTGCATTCATCTCATCCATGAAGTAATTTAGCTTTTCCCTTCCTCTCAGCTGTAGGGGAATCTCTCTGCCTATTGATACAGAGGGGTTTGAGAGTGAGGCAGCTGACTGAGCCCTCTCAAATGAATCCTTTCAGTTTGTATGGTATTGGCTTAGGGGGAAGAGGAGAAAAGCAGAAGATAAATCTGTCTATTGATGGATGTATAGAAAGATGCAAATGTAAGTGACATATCTATTAGGTATTCAAAATTCTGTAAGTATTCTGGGCTTCTTTCCTCTTACCATGAAAAACTAGGTATTAATAATGAAATACTATCTACCCAAAACCACAGCCCTCCACCCCACCCTCCCGCCAAGCACATATACTTGGCTGCAGCTCTACATTTTAGATGTTAAAGTGGAAGTCCTGGGACCTATTTTTCAGTTGCCCTTATTTACCTTGGGAAACTGTCAATCTCTTTTATTGCTTCTTTGAATACAACTTTCTCTTCATAGTTGAAAAAATAAGGCCATAGGAACACAAACACAGCAGCATTTGGTAAGACCAAAGTGCATCTAGAACAATCCTGTGTTTCTCCTTATGCTCAATAGCAGATTCATAGTGAACATGTAAAATAATAGAGGCGCAGAAAGTGATCCCGCACTCCCAGATTCCTGCTGCCTGATTTTTTAGGGACTTTCTGAGTAGGAAAGAGCACTCCTATTACCTCATTTAGAAGTTTCCAGTGTCCCTCTCTCCTTGCTGTTTTTTTCTCCTATAAACGCACCCGATCATTTTTAACCAGTGTAAACAGCGCTCTCTGTTACTTTATTAGATTTTCCTTACTTCTTCTGAAATAAAAAAATAATATTGTTTTCAATTGAGCTTCTCCACAGCACTCGTTATTGCAGACTCCTCTATTACATTTTCTTTTCAGCCATTTCTTCTTCAAGCTGACGCATCTTCACTCTTTTTCATTCTCCTTACATAACTTTTTTTTTTGGGTGTTTCTAGGCATCCTCATTGCTCCATCTTTCTACTGTTTCAAGGTCTAAACAGCTCCTTTTCAAGATAGGTTCATTGGTATGCAGGATGTGGGCAAGCCATAGATTTATACAGTGACATAATGATGTGTTCTGATTCTTTCTTCATTCTTTTTCTAATAGATCCTAACATTTTATTTGCTTTTTTGACTGTTGCCAAGTATTAAGATGAGGTTTCCAGAGAGCTGTAAATATCCAGCTGCAAAGTTGTGGTAAAGTATTTTTGCATGTGCAGTCCTTGATCTAGTTTTGTTAAATCTTTACTCAGTTGACATTCATAGAAGTTTCAGACATATCATGACATAACAGAGAAGCCTCTGTACTAATGCTACAAATACTTTTGAGATTAAGAGCATCATGTGAATGTGCTGCATTTAAACTAGATAAAGGCAATTTGAAAAAAAAATAAAAAATTCTATCCCAGCTCTGGTCCTGAAAGAATCCATGCATACGAGAAGATAGCTCATGTTACTTCAGTACTTCCTTGTCCAAACATCCAACTGAAGAACAAATGACTGACCTAGGTGTTCCTGCTCCTGCAGGGGGATTGGACTAGATGATCTTTCAAGGTCCCTTCCAATCCCTGACATTCTGTGATTCTGTGAAAAATGTGAAGTGATGAAAGAGGATAGACCTCTGCCATAGTAAGCACAGATGAACATATAGTCCTTGCTGCAAGGAACTTCTGATCCAAATAATGCAGAAAGAAGTGGAAAGACGAGAACAGGAACAGCAACAGCATGAACAAGTTAGTGCCATGATGCTCTGTCAGGAAGAATGGCTGGGGTTTTACAGGGAGAACAAAACCTGAGCAGGGAGATGGCAATGGAGAGAGAAGTTGAAATACAGGAGTAGAAAAAGTCTGACAGACCGGTGTAATGGTAGACCAAAGTGAAAATCCTGTGTGAGAAAGAGATGTGGGTTTCACAGCTGAAGGGGAAGAGAGTGCCAGGAGCTACCAGCAAGGTATCACACTATGGACAGTTCATGGCCATAGAGCCAAGAAAGTGCTGCTGAAATCCTTAACCCTTAAAACAGTGGGGCCACTGAAGCTTAGAGGGGCAGTGAATATGTGCCTGGCATCCCCTGAGACTGTGTTTAACCTCTAAAGGCCTGTAAGTAGCATCTTACCTGATACCACAGACAATGTACATGATGAACAGAGAAAAGAAGTAGCAGTGCTGAGGGGATACAGATTTATTATTACTCCTCTTGCCTTCTTCATCCTTGGTTGCAATGCACGGCATGTTCTCTGTTCCTGATCCTGCCTTCCCAGGGAGTGGGAGGAAAAGGATTACTCTGCAGCACTGAGCAACAACAGTTGCTCCTGCAGCAAGAGGAAGCCATGGTTTGCACCTTCTCAGTCAATTTCAACTTTTTTTCCTAGTCCAGTTCTGCCTATTTTTTCCCCACAACAGTGTTAGGGAAGGATTTTTAAGAGCCACACATCAGAGCTGCCTTCCCTATAACAGATGACCAGATTTTGAGGATGGGAAGGGTGCCTACACTCAATTTTCTAAACTTCTACCCGTCACTGTCCTGCCTGGTGTAGATATGGCAGCTCCAGGGAAAAGGTCCGGTCCGTTAGCAGTGCAGACTTCCCAAGTTCGCAGAAGAAAGTAGCCCCCTGCTAAAGCTGTGCATAGCTTTCCAGGTATTGTCCAGTGGACAGCAAAGTGCAGCTCTTCACTGCTCTAGGATGCATTTGGCAGGTCATGAATGACAAGAAAGTTTCTCAGAATTTGATCTCACTTCATATAGGGCTACAGGAAAAGCTCTCTCACACCTGTTTTCTGGCATAGTTCTACTGCTTCCTTGATTATCCATCACATCAGCCACTTAGGAAATTCATCGTCACACTGACCAGCTGCACCTGGTGTCGCAGCTCATTTGGTAAAGAAGAAACCGTGTTGCTGCAGCTTAGCCAAAGACAGATGAGGGTCTGTCTAGTAAAGCCAGGCAAACAAAATGCTAGTGAGATGGTGCATCCCCACCTTCACCATGACTCTAGCCTCTTCTACTTGCTGTTACCAAAAAAGACCTGGAACATTTCTGTTATGTGGGAAGAGTGAACTGGTTGGGGTTCAGAGTTGGGGAAATGGTTCAACTTGCTTCTACCTTTCACTTTTCAGAAGTTTCTCCTTGTGATAAAATAGAAAGGCCCATGATCCTAGAGAAAGTTAATCAGTTTTAGCTTCCTTCACCGTGTGCTGTTCCCCACGTTTAGGAACCTGTACGTAGGTTGGCAACTATATACATATGTCTGTTGCTTGGTAAAGAGCATAGGCACACCACAAAGTTATGTTAAATTGAGTTCATAACCTGGTTTTTTTTCCTTTTCTGCCTTCATTAATTGATTTTTCGTTCTTCTGCTAAACTTAACCCCTTGACCTTGTGAGAAAAACTTATTTCTTTCCCTCACCCAAGACTCCACAGCCTCCACAGCTTTCTTTGCATTTTGCTATTTTACTATTGGTAGCATTAAAGGGCAGGAGGGAGATAAACACATGACAGGGATTGCTCTATTTCAGTATAGCTTTTTTTTTTTTCCCTTTTCCCATCAGCATAGAGTTATTTGGA
>VZTM01016927.1:70170-81184 GCA_013400555.1 Jacana jacana
CACCTCTAATGCCTCGCTGAGGGTGATCCCTCCTCAATTATACTTCTCACACTGGCAACAGGGCACTGTCAAATATTGCCTGACTTCATTAACTTTGCACTTCAGTGACTGATTGAAAAAAATATTAAGAAGAACACAAGGAAACACAGTTTCCCAGTACAAGCTGCATAGAGGATGTCACCTCAACCAAATCTGTTTGAATACGAATTATTTCACACAAGAACAAATGGGGGTGATTTACAACAGGTCTTAAATTGGGAAGATCTCAGCAAAGGCAGCAAGACTGCTTCCTGTGACTAGGCTTTGGTTTGTTACTCAGATCACTTTGCTCGGTGCAGTTGTACGGTCTGATTCAACATTTCTGAAACCAATTCCTCTGACGTCATTGCTTTCCACACCACCCTTTGTTTAAAGCAGTCCTCTAAAAAATGGGCATGTCTTTCCCTTCCCCATCCTTTGCACATGCTGTAAATGAAGTTAAGCTGTCCCTCATGCTGCTGCTCATTTGTCCTTTGCCAGGGACGGTCCCTTTTTTTTTTGCTACATACTGTGCAGTGTCTTCTGCANGACCTTGTGAGAAAAACTTATTTCTTTCCCTCACCCAAGACTCCACAGCCTCCACAGCTTTCTTTGCATTTTGCTATTTTACTATTGGTAGCATTAAAGGGCAGGAGGGAGATAAACACATGACAGGGATTGCTCTATTTCAGTATAGCTTTTTTTTTTTTCCCTTTTCCCATCAGCATAGAGTTATTTGGAAACCGGTCTGAGTTTTGCAACCTATTTGTTGCCATAAGGCTTAGCTCTCCTCCAGCCCCTTTCCTCCAAGGATCTGAAATTGCTCTACAAACGTCAATTAATTAAGCAGTCTGCATGCAGAAAGTTTCATAATACTCATTTTAACATGAGAAAACTAGAGCAGTGAAAGCGTTGTTTTTTTATTGCCAGCTAATGGTAAAATTAGTAATGGACCCCTGGAGTCTCCCAGGCCTTATGTTTTACTGAATTGCATTCCTCTCCATTATTTAGAATGGGATGGTTTTTATACTTTTTAAAGGGACTTCTTTTCCTTCCCAAATGCAACAGAAAAACCTCCCTTTTCCTCATAACAAACATCACATAAGTAGAGTTCCCTTCATGAAAAGAAGGGAACTTCTCTGGAGCCCAAAAGGATTCAGTCCAGCCATTTGCTGCTCTTTTCCAATGCCTTTCTGGTTACCAGACCTGGCATAATCAGAACCGTGCTGTATGGAAAAATCAGAGCTGGTAAATTACTGCATAAAAATCCTGAGTTTATGAACGAATTATCTTTTGCCAGTCTGAGTCACAGGACACCTGGGGTGTCAGGTGGCTCATTCAATGCAGAGAAAATAAAATCTTATAAATAAAAATATTTGTGCAACTTACTTGAAATCACCAGGGAGGGAAATACAAACTGGCTGATTGCCATCCTGATGAGTGACTTAGCCACCCTGCTCTTACACTTCCATCCTCACTTTTTATTGTTACATCTAATTTCACCTGTGCATACGAGCTGAGCAGGTATGAAGTGGAATGGACCCAGACAGGATATGTCTCTATGTGGCCTATGACTCCAGATTCCTTTTCTTTAATGAAAAATTTGGACTTAAATGGAAGGATGATAGATTTGGTGATATCTTAATGGGATATCTTAATGGTGATATCTTAAGGGAACACGGGATGCCACCACGTTCTTCATTCAGATCTAGAGGTACAGAAGCACTTTTGTGTCTCCCTCTGTTTAAAGTGTTTTAATATTTAATCTGCTTAATTTTACATTAACAAAACTGTCTTATTACATACAGATTCATTTAATTCCCCTAGGAAAATAGAAAGAATACCATCAGAAAACAGAGCACGTGCCCCTTCCCCAGCTTTTTAGCAGTTTTGACTGACTCACCAGTCTGCTTACTGACTGTGGAGCACAGGTGGAACAAGCAGCCCAGGGATATAGATTCTAGCACAACATACAGCCACCTAAATCCTTTTATGTGTCTAGAATCACATCCTCCAGCTAGCTGTGCTATCAATCTACCCTCTAAATTGCACTGGAGAGGGAACAAGGGACATGAGCAAGGAGAGCAGAAGCCCAGGCTGAACTGTATAGCCTTCAGCATCTCATGGTCTGGTTCTTCTGTTTCATTTTGTGTGCTGCAGTGCACAGCTTTTTAGGAAGCTGCCTTGACACATGAAAAATATATCTGATCTAAATTTATGCCACTCACACTTAGTATTTTTTCCTCATGCACAGCTTCTTTAACAGCACTGCCACAGAAATTGAGACTACCACGACCAAGGCTGATGGTAGAACACAGAAGAACCTTTGCTCAAAACTAGTCAGGTCAACATAGTTTCCAGCAGATTTTGGATGCTTGTGCTTAGAGTGATCTCATCCCTTAGCAGCTGGGCAAGGACTGATGTGCACCACCTCTAATGCCTCGCTGAGGGTGATCCCTCCTCAATTATACTTCTCACACTGGCAACAGGGCACTGTCAAATATTGCCTGACTTCATTAACTTTGCACTTCAGTGACTGATTGAAAAAAATATTAAGAAGAACACAAGGAAACACAGTTTCCCAGTACAAGCTGCATAGAGGATGTCACCTCAACCAAATCTGTTTGAATACGAATTATTTCACACAAGAACAAATGGGGGTGATTTACAACAGGTCTTAAATTGGGAAGATCTCAGCAAAGGCAGCAAGACTGCTTCCTGTGACTAGGCTTTGGTTTGTTACTCAGATCACTTTGCTCGGTGCAGTTGTACGGTCTGATTCAACATTTCTGAAACCAATTCCTCTGACGTCATTGCTTTCCACACCACCCTTTGTTTAAAGCAGTCCTCTAAAAAATGGGCATGTCTTTCCCTTCCCCATCCTTTGCACATGCTGTAAATGAAGTTAAGCTGTCCCTCATGCTGCTGCTCATTTGTCCTTTGCCAGGGACGGTCCCTTTTTTTTTTGCTACATACTGTGCAGTGTCTTCTGCGAGGGTTCAGCCACAAGTCCAGAGAGATGAGATCTGTGGCTCCAAAAGCATTCATTTTATTCTATTAAACATAAACACTTCCACCCACAACAGTTACCCCAGGATTCCTTCATAGCCAACAGAGAGAAATAAGCATATTTAGGAGAGAATTTATCTCATCAGCTTCAGCTGATGTCTAAAATAGCTCAAATGAAATGCAGACTGAAAGAACCCATCTTTCTTCATTGATTAGAAAGGAAGCCTGAGGGGTTAGCTCAAATATAAATGTCAATGTTATAGGCAGCGAGATAGGTGAGATGAATGATAAATTAACCTCCCAGTTAGATATGATAGGCAAAGGTAGGAAAAAAAGAGAAACAAGGAAATTAAGGCATCCGTGAAAAGGTACACAGACTGTCCTGTGAGAAGAACAGAGTAGGACTTGATGATCCTTATGGGCCCCTTTCAACTTGAGATGAGATATTCTGTGATCCTATAAACATCATCAGATCAGAAACAGGTTCAAGCCTGTCCCATTTCCATTCAGTTCCTTCAACTCATTCTCTGCAAGTCCAAATTAATTCTTGTACAGCACAATTACAAAATTCAGTACATAAATTCATACACACAGAGATAAAATATGTACATACTTAAATTATATTTTAAATTAAAACTGGGGTTTGACACAGTGAGTTTCTGCTCCTGGAGGTCAGTGAAACCAGTATTTTGAGATCTGTTAATCAGAGAAGCACACGGGCAAACAAGCATATCTCAGGTTTGGTTCAATGAGTAAGAGTTCTTCTTTCTCCTCTCAATTTTTCCATCCTTGCTCCCCCCGAGGCTACTAATGTAATTGCTCCTTTCAAGTATTAATTCAAAAATGAAAATTTTACTAGCAACCTGTGTCATTGGTTGGGATGAGCTGAATAATTGTAACAGTGAATGTCTGAGATGACACAGGATACATTGACTCACTTCCATCCAAGAATATGAAGACTGATTGCCCCACTAAATAAATAATGACCTTGGCTTTTCCTCAGGTGTTGCTTAGCACTAAGTTCAATGAATATTGATGGTCATTAAGACAAATGTGCTTATATATTAATCCAATCTCTTGGCATTTTTATGAAAATGCTCCATACAAATTTAGGTTGGTATTTTGCAATGAAGAATGGGGAAGTTTTGCCCCAAACTCTGCCTTATGGAGGTGAATTTGTCAGAATGGAACTCAAAAATTATTGTTTCCAGGATCACTTAAGGGGTTTAGGTTCCAAGAATGAATTAAGACCAATCTTGTGCCCATCAACAGTAGCAAATAATATCCATAAGAAGAGATGGTGAAAACTTCCTATGGAAACATAAAACAGCTTGGGTTAGTGGGTCATCTAGTCCAACCCCCTGCAATGAGCAGGGATGTCTTCAAGTAGATCAGGTTGATCAGAGCCCTGCTCAACTTGACCTTGAATGTTCCCAGGGATGGGGCATCCACCACCTCTCTGGGCAACATGAGCCAGTGTTTCACCACCCTCACTATAAAAAATTTAATTCACAAAGGAAATATCATCAGATGAGCATTAGATTCACCTCTTTATGTCCTTTATATCCTGATCCAATTTGATCCAGAAGTGAGGACTGCACACTAGTAGCAAACTGTACCATAGAAGAGGGTTTGATAGTCCTATAAAGCATTCTGAATGCTGCCAAGATATAGTACAATTACATGCTCTAGTTGCAATATGTTTGTGGCCATGGAGGATGGGATTCATCTCCACATGAAGAAGTGATTCTGTGTGTCTACATGCAGAAGTCCATATGTGAACTATGCAACTCAGCTTCCATGAGACAATGGGTATCTAATCATTATAAACTGGTACAATATAGTCAGTGCAGCTTAGAGGGAGATCCACTGCATATGAAAGTTGACACCTAAAGCATCTGCTGAAGCAAGACTTGGTGACCCAAAAGACTCAGTGGCCTAAGAAGTCTTCAGTATAATTTTATGATCGTCTCATCTGAAAACTATGATCCCTCCTGGGTTGTGTGTCACATTTTGTGTGTGACCTTCATAAGAATTACTCCAAGGGCTAGAAGTAATAATGTAAAGGTGAAGCACTGCTTGGTGATCTGGACAACTGGGCTACAGCTGTACTGATAAACTAAATATTGGGGCATATTCCCTGGCCCTAAGACCAACTCATGCATTCTGACCACATCCATACAGCTAAACCTTCTTAGCATCCACAACAACACCCAGCTGAGCTTTCTGAATTTGACCCTGGCCTATTCCAAGCCTCTGGAACTGTCTGGGATTTGACTGAAATAATTCTACTTTGTTCACCCAAACCACTGGCAGGGCTCTGATAATTTCATGATACAATTGGGTTGTGAAGTCTGTGCCCATGCCCTAGCACTGTTCAAATTGCTGGAACAGGTAAAATCTACTTGTTTATCTGTTAGGCCGGTATATCTCCTGTACCTCAATTAGATGCGTAGATTCCTGTGATAAGGCTTTGTTTCCAGTTCTATTTGGTGAACGACAGGCACCATGTTGCCAGCCTTGCTTCCAAAACACAGTGTGGTATCTACTGATTAAAACCATTAGAAAAACACCTGGATGAGTTTTACATGGAAAAGCTCCAGTTTCATCACAGTGACAGGAGGTATCTCCAGACCTTTTTCCCGAGGAGTGAGAAAAAGACAAAATCCCATCAGGTCCTATACTGGATGTCACATCAGTTACGAGATGAATGTTGGGCTGCAATGCTAACCTGCAACTGCAGTGGGTGTTAGTTTGCTCAGAGTATATCTCAAACCTGTCTACCAGTAGTGGAAGAGCAGATGCAGATTGTGCATCCAGAGAAGAAACAGAGGGTATGAGACCATGAGGAAGTAATTATGTCCCTTTTTCCTTCAAAAGGATCAAACAGGTGGGTTTGGGGTGGTTTTTAGGTGGTTTTGGTTGGTAGGTTGGGTTTTTTTGTCTTGTCTTTCAAGTGTTTTTTCTATTTCTTAGCATATGAAGATGGCTATTCAATCCCCAAATAAGTTCAGTGTTATTTGCATTTAAATTCAGTTGTTTATCATTCAATTGCACTTGGCCACTCGATTTTACCTACTGCAGAAATTCTCCATTTGGGTTTTCATCTTTTCTTTACACACTACACACACACACACACACCCCCGTGAAGTGAATATTAACATTACCTTCTGTGAGAGCTGTTCTTTCAGCTACCTTGTCACAGCTGACTAGGTACCTGCCAAACCTGTCACAGATCCACAACATATTGTCTCCCTCCAACTCCATTCACATACATGCGCAAAGATGATTTTGCAGGGAACACTTTATGTGGGAATTCAAAATAAGACCATTATCTCCTACGGCAGAACGACTGGTGAGCCTTCTAAGATGCTACAGTCCCAGAGGTAGTCTAATCACAACTTTCCTCTGTACCATGAAATGCAATTATTTTATAGCTAACCAATTTCAGAAATGGTTAAGGTAGGCTGAATCAGAGGCTGTGCTGGACTAGCATCTGACACAGGAGGATTTAAAATTGATGTGCCTATGGGCACTACTACAAGTAGATGATTTGAGTGAAATGACTTCTGCGTTCTTCCTTTTGTAAATGCTGTATGCTGTGATTAGTTTTCAGGTGCTACCAAAAAAAAGCAAATCCATTCCCTGTTGCCTTCTCCACCAGGAGCCAATCTCCATAATATGGCCGGGAGTGAAGACGACAGACTTCCAGCCAAGGGTCAGCCTGCATGGTGTCCCCACCCAGATTTCTCTGGAGGAGATCTCCCCATGACTGCTCTGCTCTTATGGCCCTGAGCCCCAGCAGCCAAACCCCTAGAAAGGAGGGGTTGCACTCAAGGTCCTGACATAAGACAAGTGCTTGCAATTGATGAAATAAGATGGGAGTGCAACAGAGATAGAGTGTGGACTGGAGAGAGGAGTGGGGAGAGCAAAACTACTTCCTCTGGTGACCCCTCCCAACTTTATTACATACCCCTTGTTCTAAACTTCCATCTCTTTACAGGAGAGCAGAACATTTACAGAGTAAACAGCTAATGGAACAACACGGGGTGAACAAGTCATTGCCAGTAAAACACTTAATGAACTCAGTCCTTCTCATAAGTTATGCAGACTGATTTTCATATTTTAATTGTTACTCAGTAAGTGGCTTGTGACAATACTTTTCTTGACTACTTGAAAATTATTTGATGCAATTACTGTTTCAAATATTCAGTCTAAAGAATATGCTGTTTCTTCCTTATCCCAACAAAACATAGGTTTTGCTGCTCACTGGAAGCATTCACAACCCTTGCCTGGATGTTCTAGATGGCTGCACAAAGTTTTCTCATAATGATATTCATGCAAGTACAAATCTTTCATGTATATACCACTTTCTTTTTTCACAAAAGCATTAGAGTGGAAACAATTGCATGCAAAAGGTCCTCACCAAGTTCAAACAAAGTCTGAAGTGTGTGGGTTTCCTGCAATAACTTCTCCATTCTGTAACACTTGGAGATTCCTGGGCTGTGAGGAAAAACTTGCAAAATGCTTTACAAATCTATGGATTACCCATAATTTCTGGGAAATCTGAGCAGCCTGCAAGCATCTTAACAGAATTGAGCCAGTTCTATCAATTGTGAATTGTTTCTCTACTTTAAAAATGCCAATGCCTGAACAATTTGAGGAGAGAGAAGTTTAGGGATGTATATTATAGGCTTTCTTCTCCTGACTGGAACGTGGGTATCCAAGAGCAGCACATCACTGCAATACAGGGACTCACTGCAGTCCTAATGGTGACCAAAGACAAGTGCTTTTGGTGCTGAAGAGATAACAAAAAATAGGGTAATTTGATGCTAAAGTGAGATTATAAATAATTACTACATTCTCCTTCATTCCACATATCATCGTCATTCTTTAATAAAACCCAAGCTTCACCAACCCCTGTAGTCTTAATGGAGTGCTGAAACATTTAACACACAAAGAGATTGTTGATAAGAGTGCAAAAAAAGTGCTGAGCGGCATGCAGAGCACTAAGAAGAATTTAAACAGCATAAGGCAATGCATTTCTGCTGCTCTTTCTGTATCTGTTGGTGTTCTTTTGGGTTTTGTGCTTGTTCTTCCATAAGATTTCAAAGTCACTTTGCCATTTCTGTATCCACGTAACTACATCCATCTGAGTATCTGTCACTTAGACTCCCTGGAGCTTGTAATGATACTTTTTTCAAATATACATTTGAAAACAAAACACCTTTGGGATTTCTTATGTCCCAGGTCACGACAGAGCCTCTCAGGAGGATGTGTCTGCATATATTCACACAGCCTTATTGATCTTATTTTCTTTCATCCCAAGACTCACAAAACTTCACACATCTGGCCATCCATGTCTTCCATTTACTTTGTTTCTATCTGCAGACCAGTGTCATCCTATTTCTATTTCCTCTGGCTACCTGTGCCCTAAGTATTTGCCACCTTCTGCTTCATCTGCAATCTCTCAGGGTAAGAAAACATTTTGTGTTTGTTCCCAGCATGTGTAGCACAGCACAGTGGAAGGCCCTGAATAGGATGCCTTCATGATACAACAACGTGAAAAATAGCTAGTGTTTGGTTGTGCTCCACATTCTACTTCTGCAAAATAAGAGGGACTCAAGAACATAACTGGAAGGTTCTCAGCGTTGTTTTCCTAAACACCGCTTAGTCCTGACTGACAGTACCCCCTTGCACTGTTGTCTCAGGGCTCCCAAGGTGAAGTCGATTGCTCACCTCTTTTCAGGGAGTTCATAAGAGTTCTTTCTCTTTGCATCTTCATCTGAAGGCCAGCACCTTACAAATGGGAGCACTGATGAGCCTCTAACTTCCTGAATTAAATAGGTTCTTAAATTACAGAGATTTTGGTTTGTTTCATCACCTCTAGGACCCAATGTTTCTGTAACCATGGACCTACCCTACAAACTTGGAGGGCATCATTGCTTTGGCCTAACCTTTTCTACACTTCTGCTCAAGGGACACTGATTTAGGACCCAGGTTCTGCCACACTCAGAAAGTTCTAAAGTAAATCCATACAAACATTGAAGCAGATTGCCTGGAGGTGTTGTGGATGACCCATCCCTAGAGGTGTTCAAGACCAGGTTGGATGTAGGTTTGAGCAGCCTGGTCTAGTGGAAGGTGTCCTTGGCCATGGCAGAGAGGATGGATCTAGATGATATCTAAGGTGCCTTCTAACCCAAACCATTCTATGATCCCATCATTCTATGTTTTTTATTCATTGACACTACTGCTTTACAATCAATCATGTTGTGTCCATGGGAGCTGGAAAAAGTCCTCCTTTAGTTGCCAGCTCTGGTAACTATTGTCCTGCTCTTCCCTGGGGCTGGAGATATTTTTCTGGAGTTGAGATAAAAGATTGTGGTTTGATTGTTAACTTGCTTTCTTAGAAGGAAGAGGTTAATGCAGTCACAATGTCAGCATACATGTGTCTGCTTGTCCTATCTTTTTAAGCTTAACTGATCTTCAGGAAATGTTTCATGCAAATTTGACAGAGGACTAAAATTCTCAGGTACATCAATCTTCTGGATTCATGGAAATAGGCAGCACTAATATGGAGACTCTGTTGATGACACCTCATAGGGAAGATTACAGCACAATCTGAATTTTTCATCCAGTTTAGATGCAAAGACCTTGGACAGTGGAAAAGACTCAGCACAGATTTTCATCTTATTGAACAGCAGCAATGCTCACTGCAGTGCACAAAATCTTAGGAAATTGGGCTTTATTAGTTTTGCTACTTACAGGAAAACTTATAAAATGCAGATTTTGTCTGTATTTCTGAATATTTGCTATCCATATGTATAATAACTAAAATAACAAGAAATATTTGTTTTAAACTAGTTGTGATATGAACTCGCAGCTGGAAGGGCTGTTTGTTTATCTATCAAAGGCTCTTTGATGCCACTCAAGATGCATTTCCTACAGAACTGGTTTGTAAAAAAGCAACACAATCCAAGATGTTAAATGATGAAATAAGGCCTCAAATACTTTAGATGAACAAACAGTGAATCCCAAAATTAAAAATACCTCATCCATTGCATCACTGGCACTCATCAAAACTATATGAGTGAATCCAACCCACTGCTGTGCACCCCTATGAAATTGGGCAAGGCAACTGATACAGTGAAGAAACACCATGTCACCTCTAGATCTTTTCTCAGAAAGCAACAGCTCTGTATATAATTTCTCAGTCCTGTTTATGAAAGACTTACAAACGATCTTCAAAAATACGCCTAGAAACACAATCATAACTGTGCTGGATGTCAAAAATAATTGTATCAGTAGAAACACAGTGATCTGACATACAGTAATTTTCCTCAAATCTCATTCCAGCTAGTCACTAGCATTTGTACTATAATTACCTGTCTTTCTGTCTCTGCAAACCACAGGGGCTACAAATGTTATTACTTCTATTCTGATTAAGTATCCTGCTCTGCTCAGATACTGTTTTGAGGGATTTTTTTGTCTTTGAAATTGTCTAATCAGCTAACATAATAAAGTTAAATGCAGAGCAGTTTCCAAACTCTGCTTGGTTTGAATCTCTCTGGTTTTGCTTTAGAACAAAAGACCCAATGAATCTAAAAATCCACCACCCCACTGGGCAGCCTGTTCCAGGGCTCTGCCACCCTCAAAGTAAAGAAGTTCCTCCTCGTGTTTAGATGGAACTTCTTATGTTCAAGTTTGAGCCCGTTACCTCCTGTCCTGTCACTGAGCACCACTGAAAAAAGACTGGCCCCATCCTCGTGACTTCCAACCCATGTCATTCTGTGATTCTGTATAACTCTGTGAAGTTTATGTACTTTTCCATCTGTCAATAAGAATGGTTAAGAAATGGTGTTTCCTCTCTTTGCGAATTTGGTCTCACTTCTATCCCTAAACTATAACTGTATAAAAATCCTAGGTTCATTTCAACTGGACATTAGATAATTCTTAGCTCTGGGCTTCTTATAGGAACAACAGCAAA
>VZTM01016927.1:90704-117409 GCA_013400555.1 Jacana jacana
ACCAGAGACTCTAAAACACGCCACTGCTGTTCCGAGCTTCGAAGCTCATCTCCCTCAGATAACACATTTCCTACATTAACAAGATGGAGGCACTCATGTGTGGTGCAATAAAGACAAAATCAAGTGTTCTTTTGCATTGTTCTGTCAAGTCCTCCAGGAAAATCTGTGGCTGCAGCTTTTATGCCCCAATCCAGATCTGTATCAGAGGAAGATATAAAAAGGCAGAATTCAATATAGGCATTCTCATCTGGAAGCTGAAGAAGTTTTGAAGCATTACAATACTACCAGGACATAATTAAGCAGAGGGTAACATAATTAAGCAGAAGGTGAAAAGACCAGAGGCCTACTAAAATCTTTGAGGGTTTTTCTCAATGATCTCAATGGAATGCGGATTTGACTTAAACTGCATGTGCTAAATTTGTCCACAGCTTTACTGATGAGATTGTTCATCCTATTTTTCACCCCAGCATGAAGCTTTTCTTGCTAGTTAGATGAAAACATGTAATTAATCAGTAGTTCTACAATAGCATGCACGCCCTGTATTAAAAATATGAATTGGGCCACATGGGCTTCTAGCCTCTTTTTATGAAATCTCATTACATCTTCTCTTCCTCATTATCTTTCAGAAATGAAAGCCAGGAGCCAAAATTCACAGTCCAGAATGCATCCCGGGTGGGATACAGGCAGAGCCTACTCTTGTTGTGCTATGCAAACAAAGCTTTTACAGTGGAGATGTCACTGACCTTATACTTAGTGTAGCATGTCCAATCCGTGTGTCTCCTAGAGGTTTCTCAGCTTTCATTTTAATAGCTCCTTAGAACAGATGTTCCTTTCTCCTCCCTGAATTTCTTTCTATTCCCCTTAATGATGTTTTCTCTGAAAAACAGCAAGGTAGTGCAGCAGAGTAGTCTGTGCACTTGTTTTGCAAAAAAGATACTCTGGGTACACTTAAGGTCTACAGGGAGATAGTCAACAAGGAGATAGTCAACAAGGAGATAGTCAAGTTGGAGATAGTCAACAAGGTCTCTTATAACCAAACTGACAAAACAGAAAAAAACCACCAAACAAACAAAACACTTTATGAGAATATTAATAATCTGGTTTGTTTTAGAATGGTGTGGATATTGCTCTAAAAATGTCTCAATACAGAGGGAGCCCAAGCTGACTGCCTCAGTCATAAGTGTAGGTGTCTATATCTGGTGAGACGAAACGTATGTAATCTGTCTACAGCTCATTTTATGTTTGGACAACAGCTGAAAATCAATTTCAGAACAAGCCTCGTGTCCCGTTGCAGAGCTGAAAGCTTTAAAGGCATGGATCTGAGATACCTTTAGGGAATGCTGAGAGAGAAAATATGAGCCTGCTCTGATACCTTTTTACAGCCTGAATGTGTGCCAAGCATGTGGATGGGTCAGTTAAACTGTGAGTAAAATAAAATTATAATTGTGGGAAAAACTCTTGCTAAGTACATGAAGTGATTAGATCAGCAATCAGGTTGGTCCCTTGGTCCAGTCAAAAAAATCTCAAGTTATTGTCCCTGCTGTGAAACTGTTGTGGGAGCACAAGTCATATCAACTACGCAGACAAAGAGTATCACATCGCATTGTGTTCCTCATCTTGCTTGCCGCTCCTCATCGTGGCTGTAATCTGGAAAGGTCATAAACCATTTGTCCATTTGCCATTTGGATTAAGAATTGTAAAAAATTAAGTCTGATACAGGCTACTTCTCTTTTCTGTTTGTTGCAAGGACTCACAAAACTCAACTGGAAGGGGTGAGCAAACAAAACTGCATACACAGAAACGATCTCCATTTTATGTTCTCTTCTTCTCTACAGGGTGGAATAGGGTAGAAAAGTGTGCAGAAACTACAGGGCATTTCTACAGAGTGGAAAAGTGTGCACTTGCTCCACAGAAATTCTGCAGAAGCATGAATTAAATCTTTTTACCATCCAACTGCAAGTCTACCACAAAGTTTCATGTTATGCAGTATCCTGCAAAAAAACTATCTCGAAAGGCCAAATATTTAATTAATTAAATATGGAGAAAAATCATCATTGAGAGGAAGAAAAGAATAAGGTGTTTTATATAAGAGAAAACAGATAAATGTTCTCAGTGGATATTTGATGAATCAATGAGGCTGAGACAGAGGAAGGTTGTTCCAAAAGACTGGAACCTCAGAGGAGAAATTCCTGACCTGCAGCTGTAGGTGTGCATTGAAGTAGCAGCAGGGAGTTTCTGTAAAGGGTTAATTATATGTTCCCCCCCAAGTGCAGTTTAAAATATGATCCAAGTAGCAATTTGAGAAGCAAACAGCCATCTTGTTGCTTCTCACCATGGCCCTGGTTGAAGACACCAACTCCAGCCCATCCACAGATGTTCATCTTTTCCTGATGATTATTGTTTTCCTGTTCAGTTCCTGCTCAACAGCCACTAGGAGTCACATTTCTATCAACAAGATCCAAATTATTTCAGCAAATCTGGCTTTTTTTTTTTGTCTGAATCAGGGTAAGGAGCATCATCCCAAGATGCTGAGCTGTTTGGTAGGAAGGTGAAGTAACTTTGCTGGTGAAAAACAGCTGGGAAGTGGTCTGAGGCTGGTCACCTTTCCAGCCAATGTGGACGGAGAGGAAACAGAAACCTCCCTCTGCCTGACAGCAGCCTGGAGCCAGGCAGGTTGAAAAGAAAAGTCATGACTACAGACACTGGGAAGACTTGTAAAAAAATTCAGTACCTACCTGTAAAAAATTTAATTTGTTGGGACACAGTTACTTCTGCAAGAAGCTATAAGTTTTTCATCGTTACAGTGATGTCTGCCTGCAGTTGGCTCATAACACTCACAACAGGGTTCTCTTTCCATTAATGTTCTTCTAGTCAACATTCTCTCATGTGCACTAAAGCACCTGTCAATTATTCATACGACAACGGCACCACTAGTTCTTTCAACAATGAGATTAGACTGCTTATTGCAGCTGCAGACCTAGGCTAGTCATTAATGACGGGGCAGTAAGTTCATTACCTTGAATTCTGCTCGCTGCTAAACCATCAGATAAAAGGGCTCAGACCAGAACCCTGCGAGCTCCTTAAAGGATTCTATGTAACAGGGGAGGAAACACTAAAATGTGTAAAGAAAAGTTGCAAAGTTTGCAAAGATGGAAAGTTGAAAAATATTAAAGAAAAGGCCTATTTTTCTCATTTCGTTGGTGCAAAACATGAGGTTTGCAAATGAATTTTTTTTAGTAGAGACTCATTTACTGGAGACAGCATGCAACTGAGGGGGGAATCAGCCTTGATGAATCCAGCTATGACTTTAAAATGAAGTATTTGTACCACAAGCAATTAATTCTGCTGAGATTTATTTAAATTGCAACTGGAAGAAGGAGATAGTTTCTGTTCTGCCCTCTTCATCAGAAACTCCACCCTATCCCAAACCTCTCAGCATCAGATACAGTCACAAAATATTCAGAACAATGTCATCAGAGCAAACTTTAATTAGGGGATCATACCCAAAGGGCATGGCACTATTTCTAATTGAGAGGGTTTTTTTTCCTTTCANCATGTCTAGTGCTGTATTTTGGATTTGGGATGAGAAAATACTTTTGATAGCACACTGGTGGTTTTAGTTACTGCAAAGCACCCAAAGCCTTTTCTGCTGTTCATATTGCCCCATCAGCAAGTAGGCTGGGAGGGCACAAGAANAAGTATTTGTACCACAAGCAATTAATTCTGCTGAGATTTATTTAAATTGCAACTGCAAGAAGGAGATAGTTTCTGTTCTGCCCTCTTCATCAGAAACTCCACCCTATCCCAAACCTCTCAGCATCAGATACAGTCACAAAATATTCAGAACAATGTCATCAGAGCAAACTTTAATTAGGGGATCATACCCAAAGGGCATGGCACTATTTCTAATTGAGAGGGTTTTTTTTTCCTTTCAAATTAACATTTTAAAAGCCATCACATGGAGTAAAGTCTTGGTCCTTTCCATCATTTTTAAAGTTCTTTAAATTTGGGACATGACAGAAGGAAGAGACATGATACCTGTGTGAAATCATGAACTGCCAGGCTGTTTGTTTAAAACAGATATTTGTGAGATAAATTAAATTCAGGTTTATCTGTGCAGAAGGAANCCCCATCCCACTAGGGGAGACCATGGAGACCATGCAACTGTGTGGTCCTCTCTGCCAACTGGGGTTAAACCAGGACAACCATTAAAGTAAAACAAAACAAAACAAAAAGCATGGGAGTTCTTCTGCCAGCTGGTGATCCCTTGTTTCAGACTACCATGACCGAGGTCTGAAATCCCCAGCACAAGTAGGGTGAGCCTCATATGCTGCCAGAAAAGTATTGGCAGCAGCTACTTCCATGCTCAAAAGGTGATAAGGTGAAATTACTCAACGTTTAAACAAAGATTGAACAGGGCATCTGCTAAGTGGTCTTCTCCTTTATTTCCCTTGATGGAAAGGGTTAAAAGAATCAGGGTTTCTAGCTGTGTAAAGATTTATATAAGATATTGTGAGTTGCAGGAAATAATTACCATATGTCCTGGTAGCTGATCACACATTTGATACCTAACACTGGCAAAATCAGCATCCTTTTACCATTCCAGCTCCCACGCTTTCCTTTTGAGATAAGCCATGAGGGATGGATGCTCACCATTGCTTAATTGACCCAAGCTTCGGAAAGCAGATGGTCTTTTTGTTTTCATCCTGCCCCTGCACACGTCAGGTCACCAAACCTCCTGCAACTGCCAGAAGCATCTCTTGGGACCGTCAGAGGACAGCGGGGCAGGGGGTAAATCAGGAAAAACCATGGAGAAGAGCAGTGCAGGAAAGTGCAGCCCAGCCAGGTCCATCTCTGGGAAACCGCATGCATGCCCTTGGCTCTGTACAAGGAAAATCACAGAGAGCAGAACTGCTGAATTTAACCTTGGAAGGGAATGCTACATCAGGATTTGTGGTCAGCCACAGGAGGAAGACAAAGAGTGGCTTTTTCTTTTTTTTTTTCTTTCTCCAGTAATTGCTAAAGAAAAAGAAAGATCAAACCAGCAACATATCACTGGTCAAAATCCAAAAATGCTGAGGGAGAAACAATGTCATGATTTAGCACCCCCCCTAAAAATAAGAATTACTATTATTTATTATTTGGAATAGCATCAGGGGGTTTTGCTGTTGTGTAGTTCCCTTGTTTTTTTAACTTGACTGCTGCTCTGTGGAACTGAATTTTCAAATATTTCCCCTGCCAGAAGACTGCCCTTTCTCTCAAAATGAAAGTTCAGTCATTTACGCAGCAGGACATCAAAGAATGAGACCTTCAGGGAAACAAAAGGAAAACAGTAAATACCAGGAAGTTTGTCATAAAATCACAAAAGCTGACAGCACTGGCAAAGTAAGAGTGTTCCCAAACGTATTTATATTGGTCCAGAATAGACACTGCACAACCTGCAGCACAGCAAAGAGGTATTCAGACTCAGACCATTCAGTTCACACATAGTGCAGCCAGCACTGTGCAGACTGGACAGACCGGATCTGTGTTACCAATTGGACCTCTGCTGCCTTTGCAGAATTAAGCAATAGGCAGGACGAAGTGACTCCAAAGCCTGTGAGCACTCTGTTGCCCACCCTTTTTGGTCCTTTGTTTTGTGGCAAAATTCACCTGGCTAAATGTAGATACCTATATCTGAGACAGATAGATAGAGGCTGCAGACCCTCTTTGCAAGCAGAGGGGATCTGGGCAAGGCACTTGGTGATTTAGCACCTCCTAAGGCAGGTCAGCTGAACAGCATTCTAAAAGCACCCAATTCAGGTGGTGCAAAGAGGATCCAAGGAAGGAGGTTCAGATATAGGCAGACATGTGGTAGCCATCCAACTTCAGATGAAAGAAATCTACCTTTTGGGGAAGAATGACTCCATGGAGAGCAGGGGAGACTATCAGCCTCCAAAGGGCTATGGATCTTAAGAAAGGAAGGTGTTAGGATCTTAGGAAAGGAGGCTATAGTGAAGTGGGATTTGGTCTCTTCTCCCAAGTAACAAGTGATAGAGGAAATGGCTTCAAGTTGGGGCAGGGGAGGTCTAGATTGGAAAAATTTCTTCACTGAAGGGATTATCAAACATTGGAACAGGCTGCCCAGGCAAGTGGTGGGGTCACCATCCATGGAGGTATTTAAAAAATGTGTAGATGTAGTGCTGAGGGGACATGGTTTAGTGGTGGACTTGGCAGTGCTGGGTTAACAGTTGGACTCAATGATCTTAAAGTTCTCTTCCAACCAAAACAATTCTATGTTTATATGACTAATCAAAACAGCAACAGCGTCTTCTGAGGAAGACTTGAGGGCATGTGTGATCTGCTCAAAGTTTGAGAGACCCAGAAACTTATTAGAGAGCTGCATCAACCTCTGTAACCTTCAAGGTCGTTTAGCACAGCACTTACTCAACTTGCATTGGACCTAAGAAAAGGAATAATTAATGTTTTCAGGAAAATTAATTTTCCTGGGAGCATTGAGCATTCAGGCAGTAGCATTAATCTTTCTAAATGCTATTGTTGCATTGTTGTTTGCTTCTTTGTTTATTGGCTACAGTTATTCTTGACCTTCTTGACTATAAAAAGAAAACACAGGCAAAAATTTTATGTAGGCCATAAGGAGCTCAAATTAGAAAATGCAGGAGAAAATAATTCATTTTCTTAGCTCACAGGAATTAGTGATCTGATCTACTTAGCTACTCTTCAAGGTTCTTATGCATTTAAACAAAAAGCTAATAAGAATGTGTTACAAATAATGAGAAGACAACTAGTGAAATTAGAATATTTTTCCAAGGCCTGCTTGAATGCCCTCCAAAGTCAGTGAAGCAAAATGAGAGTGTAGGGGCTTGAGTTGTCTCAATGCCAGGAGTGTTGGACATGCAGGCAATGCAACATCAACTCTTCCATCGTTGTAAAAGATGGGATGTTAATTTATTGCTCAGGTTACAGGAAGTACAACTGCAGGATGCTTACTACAGAAATAAGCTTTCGTGTAAACATGAAGTGCTTGCAGCACTTTAGTTTTGCTACAGAAATGAAGCAAACATTTGTGGAGATAGAAAGGCCCAGAAAAGAATGCCAAAGGGCAACTCTTATTGATCCCTGTAAGAGAACTCTTCAGGGGAGAAAAGCGAGCTTCATGAGTATGGAGTAGTTAAGATACTTGGAAATTTGAATGTGGATAAATATTCCCTACTGCCTTTCCATATTCAGATTTGGACATAATACTGACACTTCTCTCAAATCCAAAGTTCTGGAAAATCTGAGATACTGAATAACTTCATTTGGATCCATTTCTTTCAAAACATGTTGATCTGAAATTCAAATATTTCTCCTCAGTTTATTGAGTGAGTCCAAGCACCTCTTCATTAGTCTAGTACTGCCCTTAAACAATTACATGCTTTTTAGAAGCAGTAGTCAGGGTGCCATCCACTTTCTCCCTTTGGTAGTTCTCCTTGCTTGGACTGTACCTCTCAAAACCACAGTTATTATGTGATAACCAGGAAGCAGACCTCTGGCCAAGACCAGGAAAACTAGGAAACTCAGTTTGTAAGAGGAGAAAAACGTGTACCAAGAACTGAAGAATAGCTCCAGAGGAAATTATGACACATTATGGGGGCACACATAAATTTTGAAGTAGATAAAAGATAAAACGCATTGTTGGGTTTGCAGGTTTTCAAAACCATTATTCCAGACATTCTTTGTTAGTGAGAATAAGAGATGTGAGAATGGTAGGAGGAGATTGTATTTTCTATTCAATTAACTGATGTAAATTAGAGAAACTTTCAGACACTTAAACCTTTCTTCAGATCTTAAAAAAAAAAAGCAAGAAGCTTCCAAGCTAGCTTGAGAAAAAGTCATATCACACCCAATTTTGGTATCTATTTTCTGTACCTAGATCACTTAAGGCAAGAAGAGAAAATCTGGCTTTGTTTTTACAAAAGATATGCCTTTATAAATGTCCCAATCATCTCCTAGTTTGCTGCTTAAAAAAGGAATCTGTCTTCTTCAGGAAAAAATCCAAGATATTACCTATCCCTAGATTTCCTCTTTATCAACCTGTCCCAGTCCCCTTTCCTCTTCTCCTGCCTGTTTTTGGGAGACTGCTATATTAGCAAATGAAGTGGGAAAAGGATTGCTCTGCAACCTCGAGGGCAAACAGTAAAGTGTGTCTCATATCTATGTAGCTGGAGTCACTTGGCAACCAAAATAGGGGTCTGTCCAAAGTGGCCACTGGGAAAAGCTGTTTGGAATGGACAATATGAACATCAATTGCTAAAGCAAATAAAGTGAGGATGGATCTGAGCGCTGGAACACAGCTGCCAATAAAATAGCCCCTCTTGGTGTTGTCACCGGTCAGCTGGCATTGTACCAGTGCTGCCTGGACACAGGCATTAGACCTGGCCAGAAACATTCCCAATTGGAATCTTGCATATGTTTTTTTTCTTATTTGGAGGCAGTGTTTAACAGTAAGGCTGTGCCTGA
This sequence comes from Jacana jacana, assembly GCA_013400555.1. NCBI lineage: Eukaryota > Metazoa > Chordata > Aves > Charadriiformes > Jacanidae > Jacana > Jacana jacana. The sequence goes on from VZTM01016927.1 coordinate 99,207, forward strand.
AATGTGCCAGCTGCCTTCGGGGCCAGTGAACAGGTCCTGGTGCTGCTTACTATTAGAAGTATAGCCAGGGCAGCCACCTCCCCTCCAGCCTCTATCCCCAACATCTGCTGCATGTCTTTTCCTCAGGGTCCTGGCATATTGCCTATCCTGCTGTTCCCCACAGCCTTAGGGCTCAGAGAGCTGCCTTCACACCCCTGCCCCTGTCCTCGACCATCCAGAGTTCATTCTGGTTCAAGTACTTTTCATTCCCTGATATGTCAGGGACTATGACCACAAATTCTCACTCCCTTATGTTTTGTCCCTCCTTTCCTTCACATCATCCTCAGCATCCTCCCTTTTTTCCGTCTCTGAGATTCATCATTTAGGGTGTCAACACTTTAAATTGTTGGGAAACACTGACACTGAGACAGTTTTTACACTGGAAAGTGTCAATATGTGCTGTCAACTGTTTCTATGATATAGAGACAGTGACGAGAGCTGGCTGCTGACAGGATTTCAGCGCGTCTGTCTAACACCCACATCTTCCTCCTCACTTCCCACACCTTGCCAAAATCAGCAGGCTTCCGCTTATATTAGGTGCCCTCGGATATCCCACCAAGTCTCCATTTCCCAGATCAGGAGGATATTTGGTATCCTATAAACTCTTTGCCATATCTCCCAACCCCAGCCCAGGCATCCCTTGGACATCTCAAATGCACTGGGCAACTATGTGCCTAAAACTGAAATTCATCCCTAAAAAATTGATGCCTAAAAGGTCCATTGACTACAGTGAGAATTACAACAGCTGTTGTACTTGTAGGCACCTACCTATGGACTCCTGATCTTTGTTTGAGACTGGGCTGAATCACTCTATATTATAAATAACACCTTCCAGTATATTAATAAAAAAGAAAGGCTGTGATGTCAGCACAGGTTTCTGCTGCTATTTGAGGTGTCTGAGGGCCTCCTATCCAGTCACCACCAGCCTCTCCAGGGGGGCTCAGATCTTCCCTAGGGCCTTTGCAGTGCACAGGTCTGTGCAGCTCCCTTGGATAACCTAGGGCACCACAAGTTGCACAAAGCTTCTAGACTTGGGCAGCTAAATCCCATTCTTAGATCCCTTAAACAATTGCGTGTCAATACCTAAGTTTAGACCTTTTATCTCCAAGAGATTTACACCTTTGAAGTCTACTCTAAAAGTACAAATTAATCCTTTCAAGGCATCATATTTCAAAGCATCGCGTCTTAGATTTTCACTGATGTTCACAGTGTCAACAGCCCAACTCAGTTAAAACTCGTGGTTTCCAAAATAAGCCCTTGTTTATATTACCAGCAGAGGAAAATTGCTATGCTACACTAGGTAAATAAATAGTTAAATTTTTGGCTCTTTCCTACCTCTACTAAGTGTCAGACAACCACTTAACTGTCCTGGATGTCAAAATGCATGCTTGAAACTCTATTAGGTAATTTTCATCTATTTCAATATGCAGAAGCATCTGCTTAAGGTTACATCAATACTAATTTGTTTTGTTGAGTTAGGAACCAAATATATCATATATTGGTGAGTGTCAGGAGGATGGAGCCAGGCTCTTCTCAGTGACATCCAATGATAGGACAAGGGGTAATGGATGCAAGCTGGAACATAGGAGATTCCAGTTAAATATGAGGAAAAAATTCTTCACAGTGAGAGTGACTGAACACTGGCAGGGGCTGCCCAGGGAGGCTGTGGAGTCTCCTTCTCTGGAGGCATTCAAAACTCACCTGGATGTGTTCCTGTGTGACCTGCTCTAGGTGTTCCTGCTCTGGCAGGGGGATTAGACTACATGATCTTTCAGGGTCCCTTCCAATCCCTGATATTCTGTGATCCTGTGATTTAGAGCCAGGTATTCCACATCCCATTTCCTCACAGTCATTACTAATGACAAGGGGAAACAAAAAGACCAAACAACAATAAAAACAAACAAACAAAGAAACAAACCCAAAACTCCACACACACACACAAAAAAAACCCAAACCAACCCAAAACAAAAAACCCAACCCACCCCACCCCCCAAAAAATAGAAGAGAAAGAGACTTTTCTTCACTAATAGGGCAGTGCAACAGTGGAAAAGTTTGTCCAAAGATATTGCTCAGGCTTATTTAGACAATGTATGATGTAAACTAGTGCTGGCAATATTTCTTCCCTGAGTCAAAAGTTGGACTAGAGGAGTCATTTCCAACCAATATCTCTATAATTCTGTGAGCTATAACAACCTAAACTTTTGCATACAAGGTGAGAACCCTTTGAGGAACAGAGGACAAACTTTGCCCTTAGATTTGATCTAAGCTTCCACTGATGTTAATGAGAATTACGAACATGTAGCCAAAGGTGAGATTTTGGCCCCAAAATGAAGATACAATTGATATATTTGAAACATATGTCAGAGTTTTAGAAATATTTTAACAGTGATATTTTTGCTGGGAAAGGTCAAATGACAGGCATCTCCTTATTAATGATAACTTCTAATAGAAGAAATCTTTTACTCTGAAGTAAAAACCACATTATAGTGGGACCTGGAACTTGTGGCTAGCCAGTGCAATACATCTTCATAGGGCTGCAGACCTTCCTGCAGGAAATGCTATCAAATCTTTAAAGCAAATTTATTGAAGGCAATTGCAGACAGCTTGAAAACATCCATGATCCTGTGTCCTGACATTGGCTTTTAAGATTGTGCAATGACTTTGTGTCGCTGTTCTTCCTTATTTTGGTCTTTCACTTTATCTGACTTTGGCTTTCATGACATGTCTTATGTATCACTTTGTCTCTTTTCTCTTACCATCTTCTCCTCCCTTTTTCTATTTCAAGTATGACAGGATCTTTTTATTTTCTCCAGTGTGCGTCCTGCACATGCAATTAATGAACCACTGCTGCAGGGATTTTTTGTTGTTTTGGCTTTTTTTCATAGAAAAACATATCTTTCCTGCCAATGACAATAAGTTCTTTGGTAACATCTTTGATTAGCCATTATGAAGATTGTAGGTTTGGAGCCCATGACACACTGTAGAGTCCATTTATTCTTTACTTCCTAGTCTTGACACTCCAAATTCCTTGTCTCAATGTTTTCATTATGCTTTCAGTTAATTTGATGAATCAGAATCCTTCCATATCTGTTTCTAGTGCCTGTCTGTGTATGAAGCTGCCACATCATAGCTCAGTTCAGCTGATAGCGAGGACACTACGCCTCTATGATCAGGCTAGGTCAGTAGTTTATTCTCACACTAAGGTCCATGGTGAGGTTTTAACCTTTAACATTTGCCACTTGAGGAAACAAATATCTTAGAATGATACAATTGTCAGGAGAAAGCAAAAAGAAAGAAACGAAACAAAGGAAAAAAAAAAGAGAGAGGGAGATTAAGCCAAGCAATAGGTGGGTTTTTAAAAATTATTTGCAGCTAATGAATACTGGTTTTATTGTCTTGACTTATTATCAAATTTCATTTGAAAACATTGAAAAGTTTTCCTGAAAAGAAGTAAGAATTCAGATCCAGGGTCTGAAGTGGAGGTATAGTGCTTTTCTCCTTGAACCATTTCTCCGTGAGAAGAAAGACCCCCAAAGTAGTCAAGAGCCAGGGTCAGTTTCACCCTTTCATTCAACACTTCTCACACCTCAGCTTGTTTGGGAAACTCCTTTCCAGTGCCAGGGGCATCCATCAGTTCCCCTGAGACACAGGATCCCCTTTGTTGTAGTTTAAGCCCAGATGGCAACTAAGGCCCATGCACCAGCCTTCTCCCTCCCTTGCAGTGGGATGGGAGAGACAAGTGGAAGGGGAAAAGGTGAGAAAAGCCATGGGTTGAGATAAAGACAGTCTAATAGGTAAAGCAAGTGTCACACATACAAGGAAAGCAAAACAAGGAATTCATTCACTACTTCCCATGGGCAGGCAGGTGGTCAGCCCTCTCCAGGATAGCAGGGCCCCATCACACATAATGGTTACTTGGGAAGACAAATGTCATCACTCTGAACATCCCCCCACTTTCCTTCTTCTTCCCTCAGTTTTTAACTGCTGAGCATGACATCATATGGCATGGAATATTCTTTTGGTCAGTTGGAGCCAGCTGTCCCAGCTGTGTGTTCTCCCAATCTACTTGGGTTGAGTTCACCCCAACCTACTCGCTGACAGGATGGTGTGAAGAGCAGGAAAGGTCTTAACACTGTGTAAGCACTGCTCAGCAGGAACAAAAACATCCTTCAGTTATCAACGCTGTTTTCAGCACAAATCCAAAGCGTAGCCACATACCAGATACTATGAAGAAAATTAACTCTAACCCAGCCAAAACCACCACACTCTTCTCTTAATAGACTTTCCATTTCTTGAAGGTTATATCCAGTTATAGAATGGAAAAGAAATTTCTCTGTCAGTCAGTAAATGATATTTAAATTTATCTTTTAACAGTTCCCATTTCACTTAAGTTAAAAGCTCTGTGAAGAATAAAAGTTTTCTTTTGCTTTGATTGATTTGTGTTCTGTCAAGTATTTTAAGGTAAAAATGGGAACCATGAGCCACCATAGTATTTCCACTCGACTAACAGCAAATTGCTTTCTCTGATAGATCAAGATTTAAATTCCAGAACTATACTTTGCTTTCCATAGTGTAAGAACAAATGTGAGCTAATGCAGACCAAAAGATTTAAATAATATATATATATATATTGAGTTTATCACTACTCAGTCAGAAAATGTAGAATTTCATTCTTATGCCAATAGCCTGGGATTGTGTCAAAAAAAAAGTGACAAATATTTCTGTGATCATGTTTAAATAGTAAAGTTGCAGGGAGAAAAATTAGGATTTTTATTTAAAATGGAAGATATTAAGGGATTTCAAAGCCTGAGGCATTTTTAAAATTGACCAGTTTTACTTTTCCTTTTACTTTGCCTCCCCTTTTTTACTAGCATGTTGAAGAAAAAAAATGATCCCTAGGTTTGATGGGTAAAAGAAAGGTTTTGAGAACTGAAAGAGAAGGTTACATTTCTTTTCAATGCAATTTTTCAAAAAGATAACACTTTTGCAGACTGCAATGACAAACACCAAGGCAAGAAATATAAAAGAACTGGAGGGGCGGGAGATTTTAAGAACTGTTATTTATTTATATCGGTGTATATACCTGCATTGCTAGCTAACAGCAAATACATGATCTGACATGCATCAAATAAAGAGTGAACAATTAAATCCTTTTTCCCACAACTTTGAAAATATAACACAAGCCCTGAAAGGCTTAAAAAGTGACTGCAAACAAGTGAAGGAAGGGCAATCACAACATTTATGATATGGTTTCGGCTGATCCATCTCAAAGCAAAAATGAGGCATAAAAAATCTGTCCACTAAAGACAAAGCTTCCTTGACCTTGTCCATGTCCATGCCTTGGCCAAGAAAGAACATCCTGAGTAAAATAGTCTGATTATTAGGAAACATTTGTACTCTTCAAGAACTCTGGATGTTAAGAAATGCATCTTTGAGGAGCAGCTTTGGTGACCCCCAGATTTTACAACAGTGGCACTAAGTGAACATGTACCCCTGACATTAAGAAAGGTGGCAGGCAATTACTTTGACTGGCAGAATTTCAGTAAGTACTAGTTATATATTGTCTTCTACCGTACATTTTTTCTCATTAATCTGCAGGAAATAGCTTGAAAGTATGAAAAAGCATTTTGACCCGCCTGGATGCAGTCCTGAGTAATGTGCTCTAGGCAATCCTGCTTTAGCAGGGGAGTTGGACTAGATGATCTCTAGAGGTCCCTTCCAACTCTGACAATTCCATGATTCTGTGAAAATTATGTTAGCTACATACCAAAGTGGCAGTTTCTACATCATAGTGCTGCATCCACTATGGAAACCGCACATAAACAGACACATTCTGATCTTCAACTTCAGCCCCACAGCTGTCTAAGTGGAGGGGACAAGTCCTGTAATAGAGTGAACCTGGCTGGCTTGGTGTCACATAAGCAGCTGGAGCACCTTGGAGCATCAGAAAACATCCAAAGAAAAATTGCAGAGACTGACATAAAACTACATCTCCAGGAGGAATCCATACAGTTAAATCTGACATTGTCAACTCCCTGACAAAAACAGAAGCAAACTTTATATAATGCTGGTGACATATCATGATAGTGGAGAACACATGCATCCCTAGGTATTTTGAAACCGTGTTGCAGCAAGAGGTTTATTTGCCTCCCAAGCCCTTACAACACTAAAAGCATGAAATAAAATCAGCAGCAGCACACAACTAACCAGAAAGGGAAACAAAAGAATACCTTGTAATTCTGAATTAATGACACCATGCCTTCTCAATTAGATCCTATTGCTTTTGTTGGCTAAATATGGATATTACAGGATAAAAACAAAAGCAAGATATCTGAACCACTGGAGGGAAAAAAATAGATGGGCATAAACTGTTTTTAGGAGAAGGCTGATGCTGAAGTCTCCTCTTTCTTAGAAGAGATTTTCATTGCAATATCAGACCATAGTCCAGTTTCAGTGCTGGTTTTTTTTTTTTAATGGCAAAAGTTTTCAGGGATATAAATCAAATCCCTCCTCCCGACTGTACTAGAGGACTCAGTCCTGTTTCCATGCTCAAGAGGGCTGGGAAGGAGGGTCCTCCTTGCTACCAGGACTGCACACTCTTTGGACTGATCATCCTGAAATCTCCCTTTTAGTACCCTGTCCAGGCCTTGCAAGCATCAGCAGCTTCCCATCTCTTTCCAACAGTAAGTAGGTTGTTAAATGAGCTTGGGTGTATTATTTCCTAAAAATATATATGTTCCAGCTCATTTAAAAGTGAATGAGGAATGAGGAGAGCAGGAAGTGTTACAGACAGTGCTCGTTAGCAGGTGCCATTGAATGTCCATAATGACTTCCTATGGCCTTCTGATCCATGAATTGGCAAAAAAAAAACCTAGACTGGCTGAGACTCAGATGTGCAAAGTCCATCCTGGTTGGTTCAGCAGCACTTGTCCTGTTGAGGTGTTGAGGTGGTGGAACTCAGCACGTTTCTCCTCTGATGCAGCTGAGGGGACAAAGGCAGTAGGAGACCTCACACCCCTTAGGACATAACAATGAACCAGCTGCCATGTCTGGAGGACTCCAGCAGCGGAGGGTCCCGCAAGAAGAGCCTGCAACCCCCCTCAGCCCTCAGGTGCCCTGGCATGATAAGAGGCTGCCAGTCAACTGCACAGGAACTCAGAGGACAGCAGAGGTTGGCAGGCTGCTCTTGTAGGAGAGCAACAGCCCCTGGCACTCATTCACCAGGCTAAAGTACATCCCTATATCTCTCAGGCTTTTGGCATTCTATGATTGCCCAAATCTAGACAAAAAGATGACCAAATTCAGACAAAACAGATGTATTAGCAGTGCTTGGCCCTAGTGGGAGAGAAGGTCTGATGGCACCTGGAACAGAGCCACCCTCTATCTCTAGTAATATTAATTTTCTTCCACATCAGCAAAGACAAGATGGCCACTGCCACCGCCATTGCTCCTCACAGAAAGCCTGCCATGATGATCCACCTTTCCTGCAAAACAGCTGCTGGTAGCTTCTAGAAACCACCAAGGTTCAGCTGGTTTATTCCTATTTTGCCATTCCCCATCCCAGAATTTTACTGTCCCTGCTGTCATAGCACAACCTTTGTCTGCTCTGCCTGCTTGAAGAGGCACGCCCGGCTCTTCCCTTTGGGGTGGCATTAATAATTGTCCCCAAAGGACAAGATGGGGAGGAAAAGCCACAGACCCCCAGCTTCATTGCCACCTTCACTGACTTAAAAGATAATCTAGTGAATTACAGGAGATTTAAAGATTACAGTTTTTAATGTTCTTGAGAAAGACCAGAGGAGAACAGTAGATGTAAACAGCTAGGGAAAAAACACAGGGGAGAAAACAAGAGACTGAAAGTGCAAAAAGGAAAATAGGCCAAGAATAAATTTGCATCTTAAATTCTGCTGAACTTAGTCTATTAATAAGTAGACAAATCTGTCAACTCTGCTTATCCAAATGGAAAGTTTTATATCAGGGTACACTTCCCCAGCAGAAATTAAAACGGACTGTACACGGATAAATGTAATGAAAGGCCCATACGAGAAGAGTCAGTAGGTCTCTGCCAGCAGCAGCTATTGATTCCCCCTCCTGAGAGGGAGCATGGCTGATGGCAGTGCAGGCTGTCCTGGTTTGACACTGGAAAAGATGCAACTTTTTAGCCTAATTGGATATGTGCAAACCAGAAGTTGATATCTTGGAAAGACTCCTGCTTGTGCCTGACTTGCCCAGGTGGGAACAGCCATTGAAGTAATTGCAAGGGAAATTAAATTTGTGAAGTACAAGTCAGTCTTGACGTTTTTGATTCCTTAAGGGAACTCTTAGGTGTACTTTTTGGCAAAGTGCCACTTGCTGGAGGCATGCCACTAGGTGGTGTTTCATTCAAGGTACACGTTTCTAACCCTACAGGTGAGAAGTAAAGGATGAACAACCTGGGTCCAGTAAAAACATTAAAAATAAACAAGACCAATACATAAGCCCACCCTAACTGTATTGTTATTTCTTAAATCTTGTGACTGCTTGACCCTGAGTCATGACTTGTAAATTGTCAAGGCTGGTATCACTGTGCCTTTCTATGTCCATTCCTTTATTACTAAAGTTTTCTACACTGGATCATTATCCTTAAAAGGGAACACTGAGCCTTCCCTCCACAAAAGCTTCACCCAGCAAGGCCAGCCCAGATGGAATTACCCAAATCTCCCCCCCACAACAAACCATGTGAGGTGACTCTGCCATAGACTGGCAGTTCTCTTGTATTCCGGATTTTGGTCTTCTAATCCTTCTTTCCCAGCTTTGGAAAGTTTCTGTCTTTTTATATAAATACAGACATTGCAGTAGTTGTTCTCACCAGTCATGGGTAGATGAGATTCTGACAGAGTGGGCCATAAACTGAGGTATTTACTGCCATTTGAAACACTATGGTCTATCCCGTCTAGTGGAGACCTGATGGGACAGAAGGACACACGTCCTTTTGGAGAGTTTTTATCACTCCTGCTAGTACTGTGCAGATTTCTGAGATACTCCAGCATACCTCAAATGGGATTTTGTGCCTATTTCTAGGCAACTAGATCAAATCCCTTCAATTCAACTGGGTTCAAGATTAAGATACCTAAATTTAAGTGACTAAACTGGTTTTATAGGCACTAAGAGCATAAACTTCTATTGACAGAAGAGATCTTGTCAGTACTGTCTGTGGAGCCTAGAGAGCAATTCAGTGGGACAGCTAAGGGAGCTCAGTTTGGGGATTTGTCCACATATGTTGGGCATCAAGAGGTATCCCTCAGAGGAATGTTCTCCTTCCTCCCTTTATAGTCAAAGAAGAAAAAATGGTATCTGTAGAATTCATCTAACCTATTTTGGATTACTATTTTTGGATTAGATTGTTTGCAACCTAGAAATGTCTTTTGTTACCTCTGTTCATGTCAATAGTCTGTAAGAATACCTCAAAGGCATGTAAGCAGAGTAGATATCTGGGGTTAGGTAAAATGAATCTAAAACATTTAGTCATGTTGATTTGTATCTCATTTTCAAGCCATCCTATATAAATCAATGTTATCTTCTGAAGACACAAACCCATTAGATTTTCCAGGCAGTTAAAAGCTCACTCTTACTCCAAGATATGCTTGTAAAACCCAGCTTCAAACCAGAAACTGAGCAAACATTTTTACTGCGGTATTAATTTAAGACTAATAATCTCTGTTGACCAAGAATGAAGGAGGATGCAGCCCTGTGCTAACACACTCATAAGACTTGCTGCTTGAGCTGGCTCGCACCCAGGTCCTTTGTCCACAGGGAGTGCCAGTTTGCTCCAGACTGAAGCAAAGATTATCTAGATGTACCCAAAAATGAATATGTTCAGATACCAGTCTTTGGTGCAAAAGTACTGGCTGAAGTTCTTCCCAAGGTTAGAACCTAAGGTCCCTTCTGGATCTTTCTGGCTTCTAATTCTTTAGAGGTAATATCAACACAAATAAGGATGTTATAACGTACAGAGCTACGTGTTCTATTTCTTCTTGAAAACTGAAATCAAAGTGTTAATGGGGTAAAGCCTTTGAAGATTTGGACCTCAGCCTTTTTAGATACAATACAGATTTTCTTCACCAGGCAGTACTTTCTATTTATTACACCCAAATCTGTAAATCAAGATCAAATAATTGTAGCTTTATTCTATGGAGGATAATAAACAAGCATTGCTATAATGGTACAGTTTGGTATAGCAACAGAAATATTGAAAGAGATTATTATTCATTATTCTGATATATAGTGAAACATTTTGTAAGTGGAAAGAAAATCACATATAATACAGTTCTATTTTTTTCAAAACAAATACTAATGGAACAACAGCTGGGAATTTACCCTTTAAATGTAATGGTATATGTATTTGGAGCGTTGCAAAATTAATAATTACAATATAAACAATTTCTAGACAGTATTCTTCCGTGGTGGTACTTTAAAATGGAAAAATATTTTGGCATCAATACAAGATCTAACTATGACATATGTCAGAAGAAATATATGTGTTTCAATGAGTTAGTAATGCAAATTCCAATCACCATAGTCTCTGGAGAAACAATCTCATTTAAAAGTTGGCAGTCAATTTTGAACTGTGCTCTATCCTTTCTAGTCTCCCCTAATTTAATATATAGCAATGAAAACATTTGAAAATAATTAGATGCCAAATATCCATTAATAATTTACCTTGTGACAAAGATCAAGTCATTGAAATCAAGTATTTCAGCGCTTTTAATGAAAGCAGTAACGAGTCTTGGAGTCATATTTGAGTTCTATAGTCTCCAAAGAAACAGAGAAACAGACTGTCTTTATGCTCTGATAAAGTAGGCAGCATTTAGCTGCAGATAGACACCAAAATGGATTCCCCTTTGTGTAAAAATGGTGATTATATAATCATTGTTTTTTCACCAAGTACTTCTATGCCTTATATTAACTACCCAGGATCAATTAATCAGCAGTAGATATATGCAGCAGAGGCAGCTATAGTGTCATTTATATGCACTGTCCCATGCTTACAATATTTACCCAATACTTCTATAATTATGCAAATAAATTATTAAGTTATACATAAGATCAACATACATTACCAGATTATAATGAGGAACTGTAATCTGGAAAAAGTGTTGTTTCCAGTATCTGAAGGGAGCCTACAGGAGAGCTGGAGAGGGACTCTTTGTCAGGGAGTGTAGTGACAGGACAGGGGGGAAATTGTTTTAAATTGAAAGAGGGGAGGTTTAGATTAGACACCAGAAAGAAATTCTTTCCTATGACGGTGGTGAGACACTGGAACAGGTTGCCCAAAGAAGTTGTGGCTGCCCCATCCCTAGCAGTGTTCAAGGCCAGGCTGGATGGGGCTTTGAAATATCTGCTCTAGTGGGAGGTGTCCCTGCCCATGGCAGGGTCATTGATTAAGGTCCCTTCCAATTCTAACCATTCTATGATTCTATAGCCCATATTTGTAACTCCTCTAAACCCTCCAGGTAAGACATGTCATTAGCATGGTGAGCTACCTACAGGTGGAACTTGATGGTAATCTGCAAATCTCTGGGTATAGTAGCAAGTAAATTACAAGCTTTTGTAGGCACTTCATCTTGGGGAGATGACATTTTCTCTGCAGAAGGCTCAGTTTTTCTCACTGAGATAAGAATGTTAGTGTCCTGTCCCAGGGGATGTGCAAATGTCTGGCCAGCCTCTACGTGCCCTGCTGTGGCCACAAAGACAACACACTGCTCCCCGCTCTGATGGGCCACATTTACTGTCACTATCAGAATAGGAATGGAAGCCAGTTATTCTCAGTCCTCATGTCTTTTAGGGACCTTACAGCAATTCTTGTCTGTGTATTGTTCAAATACTGTCAGTCAATAGTTCCTCTTACGGTCGAGATTATTAAACGCGCATTCTTTCGAGTAGTACTTTTATCAATGCTGATCATCGTTCATTCCCTTGAATGAGGATTCAGAACCAACAACACAGAGCACCGGCCATTAATGAGTTCAAAACAAAAAAAAAAGGCCACAATTGAAATTTGTTCATCCAAACAAGATACAGAGCATTGCCCATACCAAGGGAAAACCAGATACACTATGGGGAGAACTCTATGACTGTGAGACCGGAGTACCAAAAAGGAATAAAATTGAATAGCACAAAGTACAGGCTTGTGCCCTTGGGGACTAATAAAAAGAATTTCTACCTTTAGGTAGCATTTTATCAGTCACAAGCAATGAAAAGTTAAAGGATCTGAGTGTTTTATACAGTCACTGGATAACTGCAAGCCACTAATGTGATATAGCTGTGAAAAAGGCTAATGCAAAGCTTCTCTGTTTTCAGGAGATGTAGAGAGATACTGTTATCATTGACAGCCCTCCTGAGACCTCAGATAGAACATGATTGTCATCCACAATTAAGTTGGACTGATCCTAACTGTAAAAAAAAATAAAAAAGAAAGGCCAATACCGTGATGTTTTGAATGGAAAACCTGCCTTTAAATGAAGCAAGTAAAAGAGTTAGACTTAGGAAAATGAAGACTAGATGTGATACGGTTACTTGGCCTGTGTATATATTGGCATGTAAACTCCAGAAAGATACAGGTATGAAGTAGGCTGAAGGTGGGTAAAAAACAAGCAGTTATTTAAAGACTTTGAGGGATGAAAATGACAAGGGAGTAAATAGTCATCAGATTTCAGAATAAGAGAAATTAGAGATAGGACAAAAAAGAATTTGCCTTCTTAAAATGGATTTTGATCAGTTTATGGAAGGAGCTATTTAACTACCCCTTGAAATTACCAAGAAATTGAATACCCAGGAACTTTTTTTCCAGTCTGTGCTCTCATGAGGAACTAGTTGCTATAAAACAAAGGTTATGTAAAATGAGTCCTACTCATGAATATTAGGTATTTTATCTCACTTTCTCTTGTTTAATGCCCGTTGGAAGGTGTTTGGACACAATTCCAATTAAATGTTTAGGATCTCTTATCTTATTAATCTCCTGACTTCCTACTAGATTCAATAATTCATTTATTTGAAAATGAAGGAACCGAAACAGATTTCAGGAGCTTGAATTTCAGATGGGAACCTTGTCACAGACAACACAGGGTAAGGGCAAGATAAGAAAATGGGGAGGATGATCACATGTGGACCAGAGCAGTGTTTTCCATAATAAGACACTTTATCAGCTTTAGTCCTAAGGCAGAAAAGACCACGTTTGACCTCCACTACATGAAAAACCCCACTAAAATTTATTCTATTACTCACAATATTAACCCCAGTAACAACTATTGTACTTGACTGTGATGTGTTTGTCTATCACATAAATTTTAGGAGGGCATCCAGTCTTGACTTGAAGGCACCCAGAAATGGTGAATTCATCAATTCAACTGGTACTTTGTTCCAGTGATTAATCATGCCTAGTGTAAAAAGTGTGTAGTGCATTTCTAATTTGAATGTGTCTGCGAGATTAAAGAGCCATTTTATATCTGGTATTTCCTCCCAGCAGAAGTTTATGTATTCTGCAATGAAGCCAATGTTTAAGCTCCATCTATATGGCACTCTGGCAGCATCCCAGCTCCTTATCAGAGTGAGTCTAAGGCAAATGTCATTCCCCTCCCATCACCCACACTCTGACTCCTCTGCAAACAAAATTATGGCTTTCCAAACTGCATGGGAGCCATGGGGTTCATGGTCTGGACTAGCAGGAAATCTGAACTCCATGGCATCTTCTTCACCCAGAAGGTAAACTAGATGCAATCACAGTCCTTTTTTATGCATCAGAGAAATAACTTTTACCATAAAATACTATTTTTTCAGCCTGGAAACAAATTGTGGCTCTGCTGCATGTTGTCTAGGATTTCAGTGCTACTTTAAAACTAATTTTAAATTAGTATTTTTATTATATTCCAGTACCAGTCTCCCTGATGCCATGGCCCTGTTAAAAACCACCTTTCTGCTCTTATTTCATTTTCCCCATAACTACTGTGGGAGGTCAGGTTCAAGCGCTTATTTTTTAATATCTTGTCACCCTACACTCTCTTTTTTTTTTTTTTTTCCCCAAGGATGCAGTTCTTACTTTCTTGGTGTGATAGTTATTCAATATCTTACTAAATCCTCATTAATATCATGGTCCCGAGGAAATATAGCCTGGAGCAGTGTCCATACATTTTAGCTTTTTTGTGACCTTGGAAAGGCGTTTCCAGCAGGAATTTGAATATATTCTGCCTTTATTTTGGTATAGTGTTGAATAATAAAGAAGGAGAGAAAGGGAAAGAATACCAGTTCAAAAAACAGAACTGCATCACATTTTTAGACAACTTTAGTGTATTTGACAAATCCCAGCAGTAACTAAAAGATCATGTGGACTGGATTATCCTCCCCAAAAGACAAACAGAGCAGAGTGGAACAGCAAAGGGGTTCCCTTTCCTGCCTACGTTTTCGGAAGACAAATACTAAATGCTCAGTTGCCTGAACATAAATATCCGGTGTTTTTGAGATGCCCCAGTGTGCATTGCATTCTTTAATACCTGTGATATTTGTAATATCTGTGAGACACACGGGAATGTCTCTGATAAACCAGAGCAAATCGGACAGCATCTTGCCTGGGAACAGGGTCAATGCCTGAATGACTGGCTCTAGTGGTGGATGTGCACAGTCAGGTCTTTCAAATCGACAGCTGAAATGCAGATATTGTTATGCACATAATGTGAAGGCTACGGTTTACTAGCAGCCAGGAAACTTCATGTGCCTCAGATATAAGGATGGGCAAGCACTCAGTAGGATGTTGACTGTGTACAAGTTTAAAAGAATTAGCAAACTTTTTCTGCTACCAAATTTTTAAAAGGAAATCCTAAACTAATCCTTTAGTTGCCATCCATAGCAATACTCTTATTTATATTTTGTCTTTGTTGATTGTCCTAGCCCAGAGAGGCATTTTGTGCTTAGTACCTCTGAAAGGATACACAAAGACAGAAAAAACAGAGAAGCCTGAAATGGGTGATTCCTAGTGTGGCCTTTCTTTCCTGAGAGAGCAACTAAGTTACGTACAACTAAGTTAGTTTTGACTTCTCAACCTGGAAAAGGCTGCTCCTGAAGGACATAAAAATTAACGAATGCAAGGATAGAGTGAATAAGAGATTATTCCTTACTACCTGTCTACCTATACTATCAGTATCTGTAGGGAGCCTACAAGAGAGCTGGAGAGGGACTTTTTGTCAGGGAGTGCAGCAACAGGACAAGGGGTAATGGTTTTAAATTGAAAGAAAAGGAGAGTTAAATTAGATACCAGAAAGAAATTCTTTACTGTGAGGGTGGTGAGGCACTGGAACAGGTTGCCCAAAGACATTGTGGAAGTCCCATCCTTGGGAGTGTTCAAGGTCAGGCAGGATAGGACTTTGAGCAACCTGCTCTAGTGGGAGGTGTCCCTGTCCAGGATGGGGGTTGGAACTCAATGATCTTTAAGGTCCCTTCCAACTCTAAGCATTCTATTATTCTATGATTCTACCTCCTCTAGTACTGGAAGAGCTAGGGGTCACCTGCTAAAGCTGTTGGTTGGCAGATGCAAATCAAAGCCAAAAGCAAAAGCAATTAACTATGAAGAGTTTGGCCAATGATTTTGTGAATGCCACAAGTTTTACAGAGGCTCAAATTAAAACTGGGCAAGATAATATTACACTGAAGTTACTAAACATGCAGAGACTGTACAATTCTCAGGAAATGTTGGAGCCTGGGAATACGTTCAGGAAACACTGTTCATGCTTAGGTTATTCCGGTTATGTTTCCTAAGCATTTTTGTGAGTGCATTCCTTATATAATGTCCTATGTAAACAAGCCTCTGCTATGGATTGAAAGGCTAATGCATCCTGAGACATCATCAACAGAGCCAGAAAAATTAAAATGCAATGCAATTCAACAGATCACTTTTGTGCATGCGTTGTGGAATAGGAAAGGAAACAAGAGTCTTCTTAACTCATCTAAGGAAATAGAATCTGTGTATATACAACACAGCACACTACAGACCTCTCTATTGAAAGGGCCTGCATTGGGAAAGGGCATCTCAAGTGCAAGGAGATGTGTATGTTGAGGATGCTAAATTAGAGCTTTCATGTGACAGAACAAAGGAATCATTTTGGTTTAGTAATACCAGCTGTAAGTAATAACATATGTCTGTCTAGAATCATCATAGAATCATAGAATGGTCCAGGCCAGAAGGGACTCATCTAGTCCAACCTCCCTGCAGTCAGCAGGGACACCCCCAAGTAGACCAGGTTGCCCAGGGTCTCATCGAGCCTCACCTTGAATATCTCCAGGGAAGGGGTCTCAACCACCTCCCTGGACAACCTTTTCCAGTGGTCCACCACACTCAGAGTAAAGAACCTATCCCTAATATCCAAGCTAAATCTGCTCTTCTCCAGCTTGAAGCCCTTGCACCTCATCCTGTCACTGCAGGCCTTTGCAAACAAACCTTCCCCAGCCTTCCTGTAGCCCCCTTCAGGTACTGGAAGGCTGCTAATAGGTCTTCCCAGAGCCCCCCCAATAGCACAGACCTGTAGTCTAGGTCATATCTATGTTCAGCCTATGTTACAAAATCTCAGTCTTGATGGACTGAAGATACACATCTTTAAAGATATGCTATGGATATATATCATCTAACGATACCCCCCCGGGAGCCCTTGGCTCATTAACTTGCTCTGCACAGAGGAGTAACGTGGCACTAATCTTACCAGAGATAAAAACCTGCCAGTTCTTAAAGCTGTATCCTTGACAGTGGGAGCACCTTTCTTCCCCAGCCTGAGTTGGCATTTTACCACAAGTCTTTGGGAAAACTAAGCAAATGGCTTCAACCACATGCAGTAAAAATTAAATCTGTGTATCAGCTACAGTAGCTTGTTAATTATCATAGGGGCATAAAAATGTCCAGGACTGGAGGAACCTCAGGAGATGCAGGTTCTTCCTGCAAATTCCCCTTGGTTTGGCTTTTCATGTCCTTTATGTCTGTTTTTCAGGTCCTCCAGATGTCCTTATAAAATCTGTTATACTTCACATCAGTTATGAGAGCAGAGGTGCTTGGTACTGTTTGGACACATTCACAGAGTGAGCAGCTATGACACAGGACCTCAACTCTCATGACTGGCACTTGGAGGTTATAAAGATGCCATGGGGTAATTCAGACAACAGTAAGATATTTAGGCATCTGTACTGATCCCTTAGAGCTATTTCAGTTTGAAATTAGTAAACATAAAATATAGATGCCTGCATGGTCTTCGTTAGTTAATTAGATATAGTTATCTGGCTACCCTAAAAAAATCAGTCATTTTCAAAAGCAGATGTAAACAGTACTGCTGGAAAACTCATGCCCTAATGAAGCAGCCTGTCAAGGTAAGTAAGATACTTCAAGTCATCTCAGAGGACATGAGATGTTTATGTAGGTAAATTTTGCCCAAGACATTTTCCTCAAGTCTAACTGAATGGCCATCCAGACTCCATAGACTACATTTATGAGAGGTGTAGCGCTACTTTCGGCACTATGGTTACTACATCATTTCACCAGCTGCCTCACAGGTCCTTTGTCAGCCACTGGTAAACCTTGGTCCTTTTGAATAATACTAAATGCCTTCATGTGAGCAACAGAAGTGAACCTCAGATCTTCAGTGACTACAACAGAAGTCTATAAGTCTCCTGGTGTAGGAATTTTAATTAGGACACAGCCCCAGCATCCTGGTGTTTACAACAAAGGAGAACAAAGGTTTAAGTGCTTGCTCAGGCAGTTGAAACCTCTGGCTCATAGGTGTATCCCTACACTGAAGACGTTTAGAAATAGATGCCCACAGGTAGGCATCTGTCACCACTGGGGACATCCCAGGGTACGGAGGCATCTGCACAGCAGTGTATGGTATGCCATGACGTTTTCAGGAGAATCGTATCTTTTTAGATCACCAACTAAAAATGGAAGTAACCCCATGTGGTAATAATATTGCATGACTGTACATTGGCAGCTGAACCAAGCCAGTGATCTTAGGAAAGTGACTCATGTGTCTAAACATAGAGTCACCTGAGATGTCCTAGAATTTTCAGAACATCCATATGGGAACACGATGCCAAATAAAAAATTCCAGGAAATCTCAACTGATTTGAGATGCTTCTGTTGAGGCAACTAAGTCAAGCAC
>VZTM01016927.1:122232-148391 GCA_013400555.1 Jacana jacana
GTGTTTGGTCCACAGTCTTTTAGATATTTCTTTGGTGTGAATTCCTGTTTCTTGGGTATTGTTTTGACTGGTAGCAGTCAGCAAAAGAGTAATGTTAACTCTTCTCTCCATACAGCTGTAGTGTAGCACACACTATTTCCCTGTGCTTAGATAAGACGCTGGCGCAAGTATCACAGCCACCTTCGTGGTGGTCCATCACCTTTCACATTCACCTTCCTCCTGCCTTGATTCATCCAAGGAGCCAAACAATTCCCAGATGGTACCAGTGGACAACACAGGCTAAGAAATTTCTAGAGACGGTCATCAGTTTAGGAGTGAGGTGCAGAGCAGCCTCAAGGATGTGACGAATTGTAAGTAATGCAAAAAACTGGCAAGGCAGGGGTTCAAATAATTTATTAGCTACAGTACAAAGTAACAGAGGGAAGTCCAGACATCTGAAAAGTTTACACACCAAGTACTTCAGGTTTAACTAAGTTATGACAACGAATGCAGATGTGAAATTTGAGGAACTATGGGTTAAAGCATGCAGACAGACTATTAATTTTGGCAGTAAGTCTTCCGCATCAGTCTCCTGGGAGAGCAGTGTTGCATGTTTTTCTGTATGGGACATTTATATCAAACCTGGATGACAGTGACAGCAGAATGAGTCTTTTATTTTTTTGCTGTGCCGTCTTGGTGAGACTGGAAAATGTCCTGACAGATACAACTGCAATTTTTGAAAACTTTTTTGCCTCCTTGTCACTTCAGTTTCTCCCTCCTTGTAGCCATTCACTTCCTGTCTTCTGTACTAGTCATACACTAGAACTGCACCTATCCTCCTTATTTTAAAAACATAAAGATATGCTTTGCATGTAGAGTAGTTCTCTCTGGTGTCTCCTTTGGCTGTTTTTTTTTCTCCTTTATTCTGCCCCATGCACCTCAGAAGTAAAACAGATCCATCAGAAAAGCCCCACATGAACCTAACTCTGCGTTTAAAAAACTCAGTGAAAGTTTTACCAGGGAATTTTAAGGATATAGTTAAGTTGTATTAGTTCTTTTGAAACCCTATCCATAGGTGCAGCAGCCCCTTATGGCCATGGAGAGGTTAGCCTTCCAGCCAAATGTGGGAAAGGATGTTTCCTCCTACATCAGGAGGGAGGAGAGTTTCTGTGAATATTACTGAAAGGGTCTATTAAAAGCAACTCACAGCAGCTGCCATGGTTAATGTACAATAAGAATTGAGAATTAAAGTCACACAAGCAAACCAAGTGGAGTCACAGGAAAGCTCCTCCAAAGAGTTAAGGCAAATCGGGCAGGATGGAGGTTTAAGGGCAAATCTTCAATTAATGTAGATCAGCATTGACACTAAACATATTTGTGATCCACACAAAGATCTTTCTCTACCTCCGCAATAAACTTTCTATGTTTTCTCTTTATGATTCTCCAGCTTGGACTGAATTCACTGTAAATGCTCATGACATTAATTTCTCTCTTCCTTCCTCAAAACAGGAGGTCATATAAAATATAAGCAATCAGTATTTCCTTTTTCTAGTATATTTTGAAGGCTTGATATTGCTGCAAAGACTAGAAAGCATAGCACATTGCTTAAGTTACACAGATGACAGCTGGAATCCCCATCCCAATCTTTCTCTGACATCTCTGAAGAAGACAGAAAAAACAAAATTTAATTTCCAAACCACTAACTAATCTGTGCCCTTTCCCACCATAGTGATTCACTTGAATGTTTGATTTCCATACCAGAATGCCTGGGGACAATGGTCACTTCTTATTTCTCAGCAGTGTCTAGCAGGAAAAAGGTACTTCCTTTGCAGTAATATTTGCAGTTCCCAGCATCACCCTGCAACCAAATAACAATGAAAATTGTTCAGGCAGAGATGAGCCAGAGAAGTAATCCTGCTCTGCCCTAGACCCACAAGCTATGATTCCACTTGACATCCACAGGCTCTACCAGGCATTTCCAGAAATGCCTTAAAGAAAGAAGCAAAAGAAATAGGGGAGAAGCTCTCCCTGCTTATGTTATCCTTACACAATAACTTTTGAGGGAGCCTTTCCTTAATGGGCTCTCTCCCTAGACTATCAGGATATTGAAATGGGAATCTGAAGACCAAAGGAAACTCAATCCAAATATCTCAACAAAAAGAATTATTTGAGACCCTGCTGGCATGTACAAATTACAGAATAAGAGCTGGATATTTGGCACTCTTCTGCTTACTGTAATTTGCTGCATTTGACTAGTCTGCTGTTTGCTTCACCACAACCCATGGGATGCCGCTGGCTAAAACATCACTTGTAACCTGGATTTCTATTTTATTAACCTTCTTTATCTAATGACAGTCTGTCATGTTCTGGGATGCCAGAACAACATTTGCCTGATAATATGTCTCCTGGGAAAACAGGCAGTTATAAGGGATAAAAGCAGACCAAAATAGCCAGCTTCAGCAAAAACTGCTGCTTTGTGAACTTGCCTTAATTAATATGTGCTTTACTCTTGGTGCATTTGTACTGCCACAAATGTCATTATTTTCAGTTTATTAAGGATACTTGCAAAGAGGGAAGAGTTTTTCTAGAAACCTGACCTCTTCTATGCCTTCCAGACTGGTGTTATGAAAAATGAAGTGTTCTTGGGGGAGGAGGGAAAATAGGCCAAGAGAAACTTTATTATAAAACTACAGCTCTGAGTTACATGTTTTCATTTGGACATATTATACGATAATATTCTAGTACCAGAACCCTGCTAGGAGCAATCTGTCTTCATTGTGTCTATTTAATATGCATGGAGAGAGCAATAGCTTTAATATCAATTCTCCCTTTACTGTGATTTTTTTTTCCTTGGATTTCCTAATTTCATTTCCCTCTGTGAACTCTTTTACATCTCTTTGCAGCACCAAAGAATAACTATTCATGTGGCACATTCCTTTCGTGTCTTCTCAGCTACCTCTGGGCTTCTTGTTCCTGGCAAACAGAATTTCCTGATGAATAAATAAGCTTTCTGAGGACAGCAGTTTGAAAAACAGGTGTGAAATGCAGCGAAAATGTCATCTCCTTCCATTTAGGTATGCTCCATTTCAGTGACTAGGCCAAATTCTGATCCCAAACTGGCACATAATTCTGTGTCTCATTTGTTTTTTGGCATCTGTTTGCTTGAGAGTTTAACACAGACCATTCACTTGTCCTGGGAAAATACACTTAGGAAATCAAAGGAGAGTTTATTTAGTGAATATATGACCATCATTGTAAAAGGCAGTTTCCTATTGATTAAAATACGAAAATGTCTTATGTCCTTCTTGCCTCTGTCACCCTGTGGATTAGCAGGAGTTCACAGCAATAAATCACATTTTCTATGCTATGTTATGTCATAATTCACATAATTCCTTATCTTTTCCATGGTTTTGATATGTGTTTTGACAAGGAATTTCAGATGATGATAAATGATTTTGTCCTTTTCATAGTACCTATACTCATAGCTTCTGGCTCCAAAGCTTTCACTTCAAATATTGAATATTTTTTTACCATTGCAACAAAGAACCCTCTGAAGTAGCCCAGACCATGTATCACTCTGCATGTTGCTTTTAATGAAAATCCACAGCCTTTTAACATGGGCAGATAGTTGCATACATGAAATGCCGTGTAGGATTAGTGAGTGCTTTGCAAAAGATATTCTTTAATGGATGCAGCCCATATCCTGCCCCTTGTCATCCACCAGGCAATATTAAGCAGCCTGCATGCATGATTTGTGAAACCTCATCAAAAAGTTAAGCACACTGTTTCCAATTAGAAGTTTCCCCAATAGTTAAGAAAAGATAGTGAGGGCAACAAAAGAGTCTGAGCGCAACTGGGATCTGCCAGGAGGCACATATCAAAAACTCAGGTGCCAGTTAATTGAGCACTACATTTCTTTTCCCCTTTGGGGTCTTTCTATTTAATGAAAAATAAAAAATTCAATCCAGAAACACGTTGTGAAATAGGAATGCAACAATTTAATTTCATATCAGCCTTTTTCTACTCACCTGGCTATCACAGAATCATGGAATTGTCAGCGTTGGAAGGGACCTCTAGAGATCTTCTAGTCCAACTCCCCTGCTAAAGCAGGATTGCCCAGAGCACATCAACCAGGACTGCATCCAGGCAGGGCTTGGAGGTCTCCAGAGAAAGGGACTCCACACCCTCCCAGGGCAGCCTCTGCCAGGGCTTTGTCACGCTCAGTATGATCAGCATGTCTTTATTGCAAGATGGGTATGACATCTGTAATTAAGCATAGCCAGATAACAGCACAATGCCCTATCAGTCAGAAATCTTCCAAGTAGATGGACCAAATGGTAATAGCTCCAGCCCAAGACTACTGCTCCCTCAGAGACACATCAATTAGATTTTACAGCTCATTACTTAAAATCAAGAGAAATATAATGTTCAAGTAATCTCTTTTCAGCTTAATTTCTTAACATCGTTCTTCCCCAAGAAGGGTGAGCCCTTCTTGCCACATGTTCTTTTCATTGCTATTAAACTGTTTATTGAGGTAGCTTGCATAGGAAGCTCAGCTAATTGTAAACAGCTGAATACTAATGTGACTTTGATAGAAGTAAGGCTTAGTGACAGAAAGCTGGCATTTTTTAACTGGGACTAAACTCTATCATCCTTTTTTAATTCAGAGGATAAATTAAATGTCAATCTGAATGCCCACATCTGTTACAGCAACCTACATTCAATAAAGGTAACTAGGAAAGCAGTCAGAAATTAACATTATGCTTCTCCAGGCTTGTCTTTGGAATTACTATGTCTGTAATTATTTAGAAATGTTTGGTACAGTTAAGATTCAGAACTCAAACTTATACCATCTGGTGAGGCATCCCTGCCTACCTGTGGCCTGATGACACAGGACCCACAAATATTGTCTTGAGAGATGGAAATTGGCTTTAGTCTGGGAAAAAATAAATTCCATCGCCTGAGAAAACTGCCAGATGAAGGAGGGAGATCTGACGGCAGGATCAGGAGACCTGTCACCACCATGTCTCGAAGTCTACCTGACACTAGGTTTCTCAATGTCTACCTGCTACTGAGCAAACTATTTACTGAAGCTATTCTCATTTCCATTTTCAAATCCTACTAAGTGTGAAATAGTGTTAGGTCTGCAAAGAAGGAGGTGTCAGACTGCTAATGTTCATACTTAGATGTACACAAGAGGCAGGTTGCACTGTGCTGTCCTAGGCAGCTTGGGCACCAGTTATCCATAAAAAATAAAATTTACCTTTCAGCACTCCCAGCTGCCAGGGCAAATAGACTGGAAAACACCATGACAGTCTCTAGACCTTGCACAAAACTTTCCCCTGTGGTATCCTTGTAGCCAGATAAAAGAGAAAAATGCTGTGTAAATTGGGAAACTAAGTGTTACCCTACAGTTCCAACATACATTTATGTTTCAACTTTGAATGCAAATATCTTAATATTCCTCCTAAACAGAAACCACATCTCTATAATTGGTAGGCAAATAGCAGGTACATTCCAAGTTCATTTTTATTTTGATTTTTTTAAAAAGAAAACTATCCTGTGTTTTCAGAAAAAAACAAACAAACAAACAAACAAAAAAGAACCAGAAGCCAGGAAAAAAATATCCATTAATTTAGAAGGCACAGTGATGAAACCACCTATTCTAATCAAACCTGAGCAATGCTAATTCAGGTAAGGAATGACTAGAAAGCCTTTTGATCCTCATCACACAAAAAGCTCAGTCAATCTAGATTGGACAGGATTGCAGAAAGCCAAGGGCGTGCACCTTCATTAAAAAAGACAGCCTTAGTATAAATCTGTACATTTGTTAATAAGATCTCAAGCCAGCTGAACAAGAGCAGACACCTAAGACTGCTCAACTGGGACAGACCCAAGCACATTCTTATAATTAAGTGTGTGCTTTCAGTGTTTTGTTTTGTTGGGACCTCCTCGTGACCTTCATTATAAATTTGTGTTTCAGAGATGAAGCTAAAACCACAGAAAGTTAAGAGAAAAGCTTTGTGAGTGTTTGCAAAGGTAAAGTGGGAATAAAAACATAAATGTGCACTGGGTTTTATTTCTGGCTGCTCTGACCCCAGGTTTGGTCATCTGGCTGGAAAGTTATTAGGAACTGTGTCTCCTGCACCGCCCCAGCCTCAGCCCAATGATTTCTTACTCATTTCCGTTCTAAGATTTAAGAGCGAAAGTGACAACTGAAGTCCCTTCCTTCACAGCTGAGTAAGTAGATTCATGACAACTTATGAAATGAGAAAAAGAGGTACATTTGCTATGACTGTACGAATATAAACAACACTTTTTCCTTTGTTGTTCTTTTCCGTAAGTGAGATCTCAAGAATCAGAACTGACTGACAGGGACTTTTGGTTTTTTACAAATATGAGGACAGAGGGTCAATTCTGGCCATAGGGTTGTTCAGCAACTTTCTTTGAGGGAGAGAAGAGTTACAACAAAGGCAGGTTCAAAACTACAGAAATTATTAAAATTCTTAATCATCGTGTGTTTATCAGATGATCTTATCACTAGTAATTGGAGATCAAAAAGAGAGGGGAATCTGTGAGGGATCATTTGTGCTATTTATCTGGTTCCTCTACCATATCAGTGGTGGGGTCCTGGTTTTGCCTTCAGATTTAGCCTTGAGCACCTTGTAGGCATTTGTGCTGTTCACGTGTCATCCGAGACAATGTCCATCAAACGCATCCACACTGGAAAACCTACAAACTGTGCATATGTTCCTCAGCCATATTAGGATAATGGTCCCCAGCCCATGGAGAAAAGTGTGAGGAGCTATTTTCCTTAGCATCTTTTAACGAGTATCAACTAGCTCTGCAGTCCATAGATTCCAGCAAAACCAAGGAAAACTTATTTCCTCTGATGCCCAAAAACTATTGAAAACCAGCTGAATAAAAGAGTGCTTTCCAGGCCTTGGATTACAAGGAAAAGGCTGGAAGAAATTTAGTTTACATGTATATATTTTATAGTTTACATATATAGTTTATAGTTTACATATATATTTTTATATGTAAAATTACATATGGGACTATACATATGGGACTATATGTATTTAAAAATATATATACTTATATATAAAGAAGATAGACCTGAATCTTAATAATAACAGCATTATGGTTTCAAAATGAAAGCACAAGAAAATTGCACAAATAACTTGTGCTCATCTATGCAAATATAGAAGGGTTTAAACTGACACAAACAGAATTGCTTGTCTGCTTAGTCTATAGCAGATGGATATTGTCTTATTAAATACTGTATTTATGTGTGTATCTCAATATTCATAAAATAAATTCATTTTAATATAAAATAAAGCCCTTCCATAATTGGAAGTGCTTCAGTGGAAGTCATGTTTCTCTGGCAAGCTATGGACTGACCCAACAAGACTTGCTGTGGTTGTGTTGTTGCTCTGTTCCTGTGAAGTATGTAATCCGTACATGAGAAAAAAATCTGAGGCCCAGTCTTTCTACTTGAAAGTTATTATTCATTTAAATCCCTGTATATGGTTTTTGAAGTATTCCAAGCCATGAGTACTTTTAAACAAGTGATATTACGTGCACACGGAGGAACTTAAAGGCAATACCACTTCTCTTGTAGGTGGTAAATTTGTCAGTGACTGTGCATGAAGACTCAAAGGGATTATGAAAAATAATGGAACTGGCTTCCATTGCACTCTCAGTTGTGATCTGAGTTCAGCCAAGTGACCAGAAGGAGTTAGATGACAGTTTAATTTCAGGAGAACAGACGTTCACAGCACAAGACCATTACCAAAAGTTACAGCAATGAGATTCATCCAAAAAGGGTGAAGAACTTAATGGAGTTGGAACCTGTATTACCTCTAGGTCAAGCCAAAAGTGCCCCAAGGAGAAGCTTGAGCTGTCATGGAGGATAGGAGACTTTGATCTCCAGGGCTGTATCAATCTTCAATCAGCACTGAATTAACAAGAACAATTCAGAAGCAAAATGAAAGCTTGTGGGTTCTTATCACAGCTTGTCCTCTCTGACCTTCACAAATAAATTTAGGCGGGAGAAAAAAAACAAAAAACACAAAAGTGGTGCAACAAATGCTGCACAAGTAAAAGTGACGCAATAGCTAAGCTTCAGATCTCTAGATCCTGATGAAAGGGAATCCAATCAAAAATAGCCAGGGGACACCCAAAAGAGTAGATGGGCAGCTGATGCCCTCAGCAGCTCTTGACAGTAAATGACATTATTTGCTAAAAAAAAATATAATCAAATGTCCTGGCTGAGTTTCTTTGGAATACTTTTGTTTGTCTCTTCTCAGTCTGCACTGCACTTTCCCTACATTTACTGTGGCCCATAGCAAGGGAAAAGCCAGTACAGCCGTGGGGTAACTACCAGCCCGTACAATCACTGCAGCAGATCGGGGGTGAGTAGGAAAGATCTCAAACCTGGCTCTGGAAGGTGCCCCCTCCAAAGGGAGGAGGGGTTTTTTATTATTTTGGTCAGAGGTTGGCGGTGCTGTTCGTGGGGAGTGCAAATCTCTGGTTGTCAGCAGGCAGCACTTTGCCTGATTTTCATCCCTACTGTGGAAGTTTTGCTCATGAATAGGCTGGAAATTGTTCCTACATTTGTCTGTGACATAGACAAATAATCACCATGGACAAAATTCCTTTAGTTTGAATTATTCCATTCAAGCTCTTCTGCATAAATAATGCAAGCTTGGAAGATGTTTACAGATATTTTTTTTTTTTGTTACATTTCTTTTTTTGACCACCGTCTATGGCAAGGACTATTCTGGGATATGAGAGTGTCCATCCTGCACACTCTTAAGACTATGTTGAAAGCTGTTGATTACCATAATTTTGTTCTTTCTTGAAGCAAAACCTAAATCAAGTTCTGGTGCAGCCATCCTGGGCAGCTGCGATCACCTCACCGTTTCTTTCTGTTATGGTCAACTTCCCATGCTGCAGTTCCCAGCATCAGATGCTTTGATCCACCCCAGCTGGCAGGTAGCCAGGTGGAAAAACTGGAATAAAGAGCTGCTTGCTCATCTCTGCCATGTCTAGGCTGGTCAGCAATGCGCTATGTGGTTCCCAGGGAGATTTTCCTTGCAGATTTATTTTCAACAGTGCTTGGAAGTAACCAGAAATATTCATCCTCCCTCAGATGCACCTGATCACGTGGGAACCCTGAGTGAGGGCAGGAGCGGGGTGAATCCTCTCTGACTATTTAGCTGCTCATGCTCACCCTTTGCTTTCTGTAGCTCTGGAAAATGCTCTTCCTCTGAAGAGCACTAGTTCCACTGGATTCAGGCACACCTGTAGTGCTCTATGCAGAGTGGCTGTGACATAGCATTGGGCCCTAAGGATGTAGGACTCTGCCGGGCTTCATGACCCTGCCTTTTCCAAACTGGACTGATGGAAGAAAAGCTCTTATTTTCTAGGTCCATTTTCTCCTCCCTGAAGGATGGCTATCTCCAAAGTAGCTGCCTCTGGCATCTCTGAATAAAGAGATGGAGCCACTGTGTTTGAGCAGTGAAGTTGTCTGTTGTGCTTTTCCTGCCCCAGAGAGTGTTTCTTCTGGGATCACAAGTGGTTCAGACTCAGCAGACTCATCCTGGACATCACTACAGCACTGCATCTGATTCATGACAGTGAACCCTCCTGCACAAACACTACGACTACAGATTTTTATTTAAAAAAAAAAAGATTATAAAGGATAATAGAGACTTTGCCAGCTGCCACCTAGTTTCAGTGCTGGAGAGACCTTAATAAACCCCTGAGCCTGCTGTGATAAACGCTACTCCTCTCTAGCTTCATATGATATATGTCTCTGTGCTCAGTCATCATACACAACATGTTTGAAAACAAGGTACCAGTATAAATGAGTCCTACACTGAACGTGACCATCTACATGGTGAGAAATACACTTGAAATAAAACTGATTCTTCTTGCCTGCAAATTGTTTTTAAAAGTGCTGTTAAATGTTTGAGTGATGTGAATAAATGATGCTTAAGACACTTTGGAGAGAATAACAATCCATGCTGTTATACTAATAGTGCATACTTTTAATCTCTTCTACAACTGTACATGAGAAAGCAAAGACAAGTTTCTCATTTGCTTAGGGCTTCAGCTAGCTTTGTAAGACTGCCAAAACTGTAACACTGTCAAACACTGAAGAGTCTAATTATCGTTATCCTCAAACAGTTACACATCAAGTGTTGGGCTCCCCAATAAATTATGAGATTACAGCAACAACAATCAAATTAAAAGTGCTGTTTTCACTCACTTTCATGTTCTAAGCATTTGTAGGTCAGCTTTTTGGTTATATAGGTAACCATGAAACCAAAAACATTTTTGTCACCACCAGACTCCAGGAGCTGGAGCTATAACAAAATCAGACAATGTTTCGAAACTCATGCTGGAAATGTCTTGCTCTGTTCCTGTGTTGACTGAGTCAAGAGTCAGAACCATTTGAAGGAATGAAAGTACTGGTTGCAGAAGAAGGTCCAGTTTGTTTGCACAAGTGTAGCTTTAGATGAGGACACTTGAAACAAAACAAATAAACCCATGAAATGGATGAGTAGGAATATATTGAGATAGGAAGTGAACAATCTTTTCATTCAATTTGATGTTTTCCCTGCCCATGGCAGGGGGGTTGGAACTTGATGATCTTTAAGGTCCCTTCCAGCTCTAACCATTCTATAATTCTATGATTCTATGTTGGTGATAAGACAATACCAATCCAGTATGGTTGATGCTATACTTATTGCTCTATAAAGATCAGAACCCTACAGCATCTTTCTGAACCTCTGTGTGAGTCAGTATAATCTACTGCACCATGACTTTCCTTGCAATTGTGTCTCTAGGAGAACAAGGGAAGGGTTTGCATGGCACCTCAGTGTCACAAACTTGCCACAAGTCTCCAAAAGTTTGACCATTATAGCTAGTTACCCACTCGTAGTCAGTCACAAAGACCAAGGGTTTTTTTGCATCAGTGGGTCCTTTTCCTGTCAAGGAAGCTCATTGTAAGCACCTGTATGCCAAAGAACTTCGGGTTCTGAGGCAGGGTATCACCTACATGGACTGGTTTAATATCAAGGGTTAACTATCTTACCACTACAGACTTTTTTCACCGTTGGGCATGAATAATGAACATAGACCGGACTTTAAGGCATAACATTATCACCTTCCGTGTACATGCAAAATGTTTAGAGCTGTATGACTGTACTTGTCAGGATCTGTGAATCAAGCGACAGTACAGAAAAATCAATTAATCAACCCTCTTTAAAAGCTTGCCAGTTCCTCTCTGTGTAGGTTGGTGGTGCAGTAGATCAATCCAGTTGTCAGTCACCTCAGCAGAATTGGACTGGGTTGCCAGACCAGAGCAGAGCAGAAACTGGCCTTCCAGAACCGTAAGAATTTTAATGCTGTAAAAACGTTTCCAGTCACAGATCAAGTCAATCTTTTGAACATGACCTTGAACTCAGGATCTTGAGAACATTGGAACAGATCCAGACAGAACATTTCACTCAGTTTTGCTCTTTGGTTTTAAGTAGGAGGAACACAAAGAAGAAAAATTAGTTCTGTACCCAAGGAGGAACCTCACCCATTAGAAAGTATTGAAGACATAAAATTATTTTTTTCTGAATTTGTGTGGCTTGACTTTGTTTTTCTTTGTATTCATGTTTTTATATGGGGTTTGGTTTGGTTTCATTTAATTTCATTTAGGTGTTCTTTGGTTTCATTTTGTTATGTTTTTTTTTCCAGTGGGAAATCTGTGAAAATAGTAACTAGAACAGGTTTGACGCTTAGTGTAATGACATTTTTTTAAAAAAGAAAACATTTTCTCCAGAATTCCCTATCTATCTTTAGTCTACCTCCACTTTAACATCAAAGAAGACGTGGGAGACTCTCCAATTTTCTTAGAAACAGTTCTTTCACCTCTCTAAAGCTGAATCACAGGTGTTACTAGATAATGCATGCTGTGACCCAAGGATCAATGCCACGGCTTTCGTTCGATGCAAAAGAAATCCTGCAGTTTTATATGGAAGTATTCTCTGTCCTCTTCCTCTCTTTCCTATTTTTTTCTCCACAATATCTACATGCTGCCATGCTCTGACCACACGACATGTTCATCTTACCCCACTCAGCTGCATTATGTCGGGACACTATTAAATATTTACCTTCTGCAGCATAATGCAGCACTTTAAACACTAAACTTGCCATTTCTGCCAGACAAACATAAACTATAGCAGGGCCTATAAAGTTATAAGTTCCAGATGGTGATGAATAAGTAATGTTGCACCCTGGGCCTAATTGCTCTAAGATTCTAGATACCTGCAAACCATCAATTATACATTACAAGTGCTGCTCCTTAATTGTTTCTTGCTGGCATTTCAAAAGAAAATGCAGCAGAACAATGGCACTGTACTTAAAGGGAATTTATCTTTGAAAACTCTTTCTTTACCGTTACCAGGTTTTTAAACTGTTCTTTGGCTCTGAATGAAGTTTACAAAGCTGGCATTGAAAAAGTTCTCAAGAGAGAAAATGAGAGTCCTCACTGCCTATTTCATGTTAAAAATGGGAATTTACTTGCTGCATGACAGTCATTGTGCCTAATAAATAATCCAATAAGAGGCTGGGCACTGTGCTTCCCTTATTAGTGATTTTAAGAGGCTGATCCAATTAGCTTGGAATTTTACCCTATTTCAGTCTCCACTGGCAGCAGAAAAAAAATGACTGCTGAGTATTTCATAGTTCACTCTGCCCTTCCAGCTCTGGAGAAAGCAGTTGCCAGCCTGGTCACAAGCTCAGCAGGAGTTAGCTGCCCTTGTCTTTCACAACCCAGCAGAACTGTCCTGCCTGGTGAGCTCAGCTGCATTTCCACATCTGTTGACCTGGCCCTCTCCAATTGCAACTGGGCCCTCTCCCACCACTTGTCCAAAAAGCTGGTGGTGCTTGCAGAAGACTTGCAGCGAAAAGCATGGACTGTCTGTAGGTCAGACTGACCTCCAACATCCTACCTATCCCACCATGCCTTGTTCCATGTAGGATTGTCTTATCTTTGTATTGACCTAGGATATCAACACACTCTTGGAATGTCAAACATAGAATCATAGAATAGTTTGGGTTGGAAGAAACCTGTAAAGGTCATCTAGTCCAACCTCCCCTGCAATGAGCATGGACACCTTCAACTAGATCAGGTTGTTCAGAGCCCTGTACAACCTGACATTGAATGTTTCAAGAGGGGGGACATCTACCACCTTCCAGAGCAAACTGGGCTAGTGTTTCACCACTGCCATTTTAAAAATTAAATTTCTTCCTTATGTCTACTCTAAATCTACCCTCTTTTAGTTTAAAGCCATTACCCCTTGTCCTATCACAACTGACCCTACTAAAAAGTCTGTCCCCATATCTCCTCTTTCCCACTTTAAGTACTCAAAGGCCGTGGTAGATTATACCCAGGGACCCAAGCCTATGTCTGTACCCAGTTCAAAGGTACATATGTTGAACCGTTGGATAATTGGACAATGACAAGAACATTGGTTGAGACTCCACAATTCCAGTCTGTCTACTTATAAATTGTAAGGATGATCCTGGCCTGGCTTTGCCTGCCCTCAGTGAACACCATCCCAAACAACCCTAGGACGTGGCTGGGAATCCATATAAGCAAGGAACTACTCCAAGCAAGAAGTTTACATGTGGCCATCCTGCCTCCAATACTGAGAATTTTAATATCCCGAAGAATGGCTGTTGGATGCCAGCTGGCCCTGGGACCAGTAAATAACCCTGGCACTGCTTAGTGTGCAAACAGAGATGAAGCCTATGGCTATCAACACATGTGCTGCAGTTGGTACTGAGGCAGAGGGAACTGTGAACTGCCCTGCTTTACGGTTCACCCAACATTTCCACCTGAGTCAGTGAAGTACTCTTGGTTCAGGTATGAACATATTAAACAGACAAAGTTTAATTTGGACTGCAGCAAAGCCTGGAAAATAACAAAAAAAGAACCCCGTTGTCCAATGAATGTAAAGGTTCCTGTCTGCCGACAAAATAAATCCTAGAATCATAGAATGGTTAGAGTTGGAAGAGACCTTGAAGATCATTTAGTTCCAACTCCCCTGCCCTGGGCAGGGACACCTCCCACTAGCGCAGGTTGCTCAAAATTCCTAAGAATTATTGAAATAGAGCATAGAAACAGAATAAAATATTCCACCTCCTGCTACCTCTGTGGTGCAAGATTTCAAAAGAAGAAAAATAAACACAATTTTAAATATGACTCTACCAGAATGAAATGTTGTGGTGATTCAGATAATGCAGCTGAAAGATATCTGTAGCCTAGACCTGGTGACTAATTGTATGGGTAAATTCAGAGAAAGACTGAATTCTTCTCAGGGAATGAATTGGCAAATTGGACCAAGGAAAATAATCCACAGCTTTATCCTTCTCTTCATCCTCCCATCAACATACTTGTCACTTTTACAGCTCTTGGATTCCATACACTAACTAGGGACAAAGTATTTATTTCATTGATGTTTTCTGTTTGTTTCCTCCGCTAGTGAACTTCTGCAGTGTAAAGGTTTGGGTTTCTGGCTGAAGGCAGGCAAATCACTCCCATCTGAATATTAGACTTCCTGAATGTCTACTTTATTTTAAAGCTGAATTACAAGGTTAGGACTGGCATTGTAGAGAGTTTGATAGTACTCCAAAGCAGCACAGGAGTGAAATAGAAACATTTCCAGGTATTTGTGCAATTAACTGCAGCTCCTTTAGTGCCTTCTCAGGTAGTTTTGGCAGGAGGACATTCTTTAGGAAAAACCTTAATTATTACTTAAGTGTTCTCCTACAAATATATAGCATCTGTCTTGCATATGTAGGTAGATGCCAAATATTTTTTCTGTGTTGCTGAGTTTTCTATTGGGACTTTGCATTTTATTGTGACTGAACTCCTTGCCTCGCTTCACCTCTCCCTTCTCCCTCCACTCGTTAGACAGAGAGCATGCAGTACTCTGCTGATTAATATATACCCATGTGAGCTAAAAAACTGTTTTTCCAAAAGTCCTGAGTATAGAATAGATAAAACCAGGCACTATGATTCATTTAATCTAAATTTAGAGAAGTATATACACATCTACCTCTAAACTTTTCACCTCACCAAAAGTTTCCCAAATAGACCCTCTTAAAGCATCAGTTCTCCAACCTCTTCTGCCTCCTACAAAATGTCTGCTTCCTGAATATATGTAGGTATCTAAGTGCTAGTCATTTAATGTTGACCCAGTTAAATCTGGGTCCATGTGTCTCTTATTTGTCTTTCTGGTTGACTAGAATAATTTTTATGTTTAGTGACTGTTTGGCTCCACAGACATTTGTCAGATGGCACAGCTACTTGGCCCTCTGTGTTGTGCTCAGGAGACTCAAGGCTTTGCCCATTCCTTATTTTATGTATTTCCTCCTATCCACCTGTTTGGATTTATTCTGCATAGGGTATTCTCTCCTCTGTGAGCACAGTTGCATGCTTTAGCCTTTTAAATCTCTTTCACAAGGGTATAGATTGAACCATGACTTGACCCTTTAGTTCTAGCTTACTGCCTCATTGCTAATGGTCAATGCAGGCTGTCTTGGTAAAATTTCATCTCTTGTCAATGCTGAAGACATGTTGGGCTTCCTCCACATCTGTTGGAACATGGATCCCAGACAGTGACTTTGTCTTCCATCCAATCATCGTGAATCCAGCTTGCTATTTATTTTATTTCAGTCTATCATCTTGTCACTTCACAACCTGGTCATTTTAGTGCTGCAGAGCATAGGTACCTGATTATCAAAAAAAGATATTAAAACCAAAAGAAAACAACAACAAAAAATATTTGAAAAGATGGCACATGCATATGCAGAGGTCTACATTTTTCTATTAGAAAAGTGGATGTAGAAGAAGAGGATCTAGAAATTCCTTCAAAATTTCAACTTCTTCACAGAACAGAATTGTTGGAGCTGAAGGAAAATTTACTCTACCAATATAAAGCACCAGAGAGAGAAATCAATAGACCCCAACTGTGCTCTGATGCACTATTTTCTATAATCATAGGTGTTAGAGTTGGAAGAGGTATACTAGGTTTATCTAATCCATCTAACTGCCATATAGCTGCATTGTTCTTTACTGTATGTTCTCTACTGCCTTTCCTGATTTAGCTTTTAAAAACCCGCACAGCTTAAAATAGCAGGTTAGAGAGAAGAAATGAATAGTTAATTTAGGTTTATTCTGTCCCCTCAGTAAAATACAGTTTTAGTACATTCATTCTGTAAGACCGTGATCTCTGTGTATTCTTGTCAGCTTCTTTGTGACATTGTACTTGCTTTATGGCAGTGAAAATACAAAAAGTTTAAGCTGATTCTGTTTGAGATATAAGTAGTTTTGCCCAGGTTTTTACATTCATTTTAAAGAATACATGTTTCTGTCTGATTACCTATTGCTAAATTCCTGTGATAAGGAATTGGGGGTGTAAAACAACAGCGCAAAGGGAGAGGAAGAATAGGAAGAAGAAGAAGAGGAAGAAGAAGAAAGAAGAAGCAGAAGCAGCAAAGTCTGGTTGCCAGCCAGACAATATTATAAAAAATCATAGAATCACAGAATATCAGGGATTGGAAGGGACCTTGAAAGATCATCTAGTCCAATCTCCCTGCTGGGGCAGGAACACCTAGATCAGATCACTCAGGAAGGCATCCAGGTGAGTTTTGAATGTCTCCAGAGAAGGAGACTCCACAACCTCCCTGGGCAGCCCCTGCCAGTGTTCAGTCACTCACTGTGAAGAAATTTTTCCTCATATTTAACTGGAATCTCCTATTTTTTCACACAACACAGAGCTGTTAGGATGTGGGAGGTGAGAGAATTTAGGAACATAGCTTGAAATGATAGAAGGGAGCTGCAGAAGGACTTAGGAAACTGATCCATGTAATAATGAGCAGAGTGGTTCCTGAGAGTCTGGAGAGCTGCACATTAATTAATATACTATTTATCAAGTAAAATACCATAGGCTTGATACTGGTCTCACCCACTCCAATGTTAGAGAGCTGCTTTTACACTGACTCAGAGGAAGATGACCCTGATTTATACCATCACAGCTCAGAGCAAGTTTGTCCCTTGCACTGGAACAGAAGCAGGTTATTAATGTATTCCGTTACAAGTTTAACCTTGTAGCCTCCAAAGACACTACATTTCGTATAGTTTAAGGAGGTTATAAGATAAAATGGGATTAGGAAGCCAAAAAATATTAATTTAATTTATTCATTCTGACTTCTAACTGGTCCTGGGTCTTCCTATTACCTGCCATTCTTTCAATAGTAAGGAGGTGTCACTTTGACTGTTGCTGGCATACTCCTGTTTTCTTCAAAAAGAGTGTTTGTCCTGTATCACATATTCACATTTTCCAGGTGTTTGGTTTTCAGTTCAGGCATTCTGAGAGTTGCTGTTTCCAAGTTTGTTGTCAAATCTTCTTTTTTCTTTTCTTTTCTTTTCTTTTCTTTTCTTTTCTTTTCTTTTCTTTTCTTTTCTTTTCTTTTCTTTTCTTTTCTTTTCTTTTCTTTTCTCTCCTTTTCTTTTCTTTTCTTTTCTTTTCTTTTCTTTTCTTTTCTTTTCTTTTCTTTTCTTTTCTTTTCTTTTCTTTTCTTTTCTTTTTATTTTATTCTTTTCATCTCTGCTGTGATGACTGCTCTCACTTTAAGGCATATGTGTTGCAAGTTATCCATGCACCCACATGGCAATGGAGATGCAACAGCATAACAGATATGGAGGATGAGGAGATCCACTGAGACCCATTAAGATCCCTTAGCCTTACCCATGATAACCATAGAATCATAGTATGGTGTAGGCTGGAAGGGACATCTAGGGTCATCTAATACAACCTCCCTGCTGTCAATAGGGACACCCCAACTAGACCACGATGATAGAATAGAATAGAATAGAATCATAGAATCATTTAGGTTGGAAGAGACCCCTGGGATCATCAAGTCCAACCATCAGCCCTACTCTACAAGTTCCCCCCTACACTAGATCTCTCAACACCACATCTAATCTGCTCTTAAACACNTTGAGCTCCAGCTGTGCTTTGGCTTTCCTAACTTTCTCCCTGCATATCCTCACTACATCCCTGTAGGCTTCACCACAGACCTCCCCTCTCTTCCAAAGTTCATACATTCTCTTTTTATTTTGAAGCTCTACCCCAAGGTCCCTATCTAGCCAGGCCGGTCTCCTTCCCCGCTTGCTAGTTTTCCGGCACACAGGAACAGCCTGCTCCTGTGCCCTTAGGACTTCTCTCTTAAAGTATGTCCAGCCTTCCTGGACTCCTGCATCCTTCAAGGCAGCCTCCCAAGGGATACTGTCAAGCAGTCTTCTGAGCCGGACAAAGTTTGCCCTCCGGAAGTCTAAGGTGGCAGTTTTACTGGCCCGTCTCCTTGTTTCTCCAAGGATCAAGAACTCAATCATCTCATGATCACATGATGATCAGCACCTCCATCCCATTTGGTGAAGGAATACTTCACAAATCCATTTCTTGCTATATGATTACAATCTTTTAGAGGACTATCTGGTCTGCAACACCTTGCTCTCCGCTTTCTTAGACCCAATATGAATCAATCCTCGGCACACTGAAATTGAAAATGAGTAATATTTTTCTCTCCTCTCTGAGAAACCACATGTGAACACTTGCAAGGATGCATGCATATTCATCTGCCTTAGCTAAAAAAAAATTCTTGTAGACATGGCAAGAGTTGGCTTTGGGATTGTTTCTTGACTGGCAGCTGTGCTATTTGTTTGGTCACTTTCTCTTGTTAGTGCACAGGGTCTCTAAAAGTATTAATATATTTATGGAGTTCTTCAGGATGCTGTTCAATAAAACTCCCTATCCTTATAAGTAGAATATAAATATAGAATACAAACTCCTGGGCTGGGACCAAACCAAAGAGTGACTATATAATGAGCAAAAAAATACCTACTCCCACCAAGAAAAGAGAATTTGGAATCAGAAGTGCTGGTTCAATGCAAATATCAGATCAGTCCTTTATAGGGTAAGCAAGTTAGGAACTGCCTTGAAATAAACACAGGAAAATATCAAGCATTATTCAAAACTCCATAAATCAATAGTGCATGCATAGATTGCATATGATGTGCTGTCCTGGTTTCCCTATCTCCAAAAGAGGAGTTAAAGAAAGGTAACAGAATAACAGGTTCCATAGAAACAGAGAGAAAATACATAAGGTTCTTCCTGGAACATAAAAGAATAGGAGAAATATATAAAATGTGTGTAGTATTCTAGAGATAATCATCTGTTATAATCTTCTGCTGAAATATGTGAGCTGAAGAATGTGTTTAGAAATTCCTTGATCTCCTTTTTCATTGACAGTAACTATTCAAACAATACTTATTTCTGTCATCTATAGGAATTAAGAATTTGCCCTTGAGTGTTGCTAAAATCTTGGCACCAGTGATGGAGAAAAACATCCAGTTCTGCACCAAAGATCCTCTTTGGTCTACCTGCTATATCTGCCTCTAGCAATGCAATTTACTGTGGCATCTGGACCATCAGAGCAATGAATGATTCACTGCGATGGGCAGTTGTTACCCAGTCAATGGAGTTGAGGCACCAGAGTTAAGCAGCTATAAAGTACAGCCAGATGCAGCTTTGGCTGACAGGCATTTTCTTTCATATATTTTGATTTTTGTCCCATTGCATTTTTCAGCAGACCTTCAGAACAAGAGGCCTTTCAAGCCATGTGTCTCACTCCATTGACCCGACAGGGATCAGAGGCACCTATATTAGAAGGTTGCTTTATTGAGCACTTCATATTTATGTGCAAGTGAGGAATCCAAGTGAGACGGCCTGGACCCTAGTACTTCCATTTTCCTCCACGGAAATGGTAATAGTTTTCCCCTTCAGTAGCAGCCACTTTCGTTTTGATTTTGAGTGTTTGTGGAAAGATAGTAATACCTATGGAGTAAGATGGAGTCTTTACATAGTATTTAAATAATTCAGATAATTACAACATATTCCAACTAATTTTTGCTCTGAGTTATTTTGACTTTCTGAATGGAACATTTGCAACAAAATAATTGTCCAGGAATGGGACTAATTCTAGCTACAACAGCTAACCGAGCTCCTTAGAGGTAAACTGAGAACGGATGAACAAATTCCAGCAAATAGCAGTATCAAATAACCCCAGAATTTCCAGTTCAGGTCCTCCTTAACTCAAATCTTCCCAGGCCTGGTTTGTGTTTTCCTACTCTGATGTGAATGCTCTTTCTAGACTATTAAAATTTTAAAGGCTAACCTGTTATGTTTGAAATTTCCATCTACTGTCGCATGGCAAAGTATGAGCTGAGTAGGAAAAGAGAAGAACCTGCCATTTAGAGTGTCACTGGAGTCAGATTTTTAAAGGTACCTTTTCCCCTCTCTGAATTTCTAGGTTCTTAAACTCCTTTAACTATCTGGCCCTGAGGCTCTTTAAATGCAAATGATAGGTGGATTAATTCAGTAGCTCACTTGGAAGATTTAGAGAGGAAGAGAGGACCTGCCTGCTGGAATGCTGAACCTAAGGTGCAGCTGTTCAAGAAATACAGCAAAGGACAGGTTTGAATGCAAGAGAACATAATGTACGAGTTGAATAGGTTCTTTCTGAGCTTGTAGCAGACTCCCTCTTAGCTTTCACTCCTTTCCAATTTGGCATCTGGCCCTTCTTAAAATTTCTCTCTACTAACAGTGGAACAAATTTAAACCCACTCCAGAAGTACATTTAATTCAGAACTTGTCTTTTCCCTCCACCTTTTCTGATCACTGCCCGCTCGTCAGGCAAAATAGTACTGCCCCACTCAGCAAAAGGAGAAAGATACTAGCCTAAATGCATTGCCCTCCACCTTCCAGAAACCATTCAGAGCTTTCTTCCATTAATAAGATATTCATTTCAGCTGAAGAACAAATCCACAGGGGAGCAAATGGTCCAGCTCATTTTCATGCTGATATATTTGCTTCTCTGGAAACTGCAGAGAAACACCATCAGGGCTGCAGCGCACAGCTTAGAAGCCACTAAAAGACAGTCCTGAAAACAGGCATACAAGGTTGTCTGTCCCCAAACTCTCTACACAAAGAGGCTGGACACACTTCAGAGCTGTGTGATGACACAGTACCCTGTGATATGAGGCAGATATTGGTCTTCAGAGAATCTGGATTACTTCTGCTGATTGATTGAGTGCAAAATTTACTGAAACCTAAATTCCTAATTTCATCCATGAAATTTGGACCTGATCTCTAGCTAAATAAACAGCACAGAATGTCATCAAAACGAGTCTGGGATCAGAAAGCATTACATGGCCTTTAAAAATCACAGAAGGAAGATATAGTAACAGAGCTTCATGTAACTGTATGCTCATGGATTCAAACTGATCTCTTCAAGATCAGTAGTTATAAACCACTCATCTGCTGCACACTGTATTACTTAATAATAACCCACATATGGTGACAACCCTATTGCCACTGCCTTGAATTACTAAGCAGACACCACAGTTACACAGTTCTTGTTTTAAGAGCCCTCAGATTGCAAAAGGAGGAAAATCCTTGTCACCGATAATATTTTTTTCTGTAAGAAAAGGACTGGGATAAGTTCAAAGTGAGTAGCCATTGTTTGTCTAACTGTTTCACATCCCTTCTCAGAAGGCAATTTATATTGCGGTTGACAGAAAGTCAAGATTCAATAGACAAGAACATCAACCAAATCCTTTGTGCTGTGACACTGAAAAGGTTTACTGCTAATAGATCTCCAATGTAATGACGATATTCTAAATATGTCAGGGAAATATTAATCAAAAGTGTCACTGAAGGCTGAGAAGAAGGTAAAAAAAGCCAGACTGAAATGTTCTTTCACAAGTTGTTGCAGCAATGTAGAAGAAACTCCCTTCCCTTTTCCCTTCCCTTCCCTTCCCTTCCCTTCCCTTCCCTTCCCTTCCCTACCCTTCCCTGCACAAATCCCACAAACACCTGGCAGGATCGCTGGAATCACAGTCACTCTTGAAAAAGGGGGCATTCATTAATAGCAACAACTGCAGGCACCACCAGCTTTCCCCACAGCTTGAGTTCAAGCTTTGCTTTCCTCTTTGCCAGAGAACACATCCCATCTGCAGCTCCATAAGGCAAAGAGACATCTGCAGGTATAGATCTCATATTCACTTGCCATACAAAAAAGAAATGCCAGGGCAAACTGCCTTCAGAAAGGACAGATTCTATTGTAAGAAACAATGAATTTGAAAAGTTTTCAGACAAAAAATAAAGGTAAAATTCCAATAAAGCCTTTTTTTTTTTTTTTAGCTACTCCTCTTTTTCTCTATCTCTTTGCCCTGCACTTGGATCCCACCAACCCCATGCAGCACTACAGACTTGGGAAAGAGTGGTTGGAGAGATGCCCAGTAGAAAAGGACCTGGGCATATTGGACAACAGCCAGCTGAATGTGAGTCAGAAGTGTGCCCAGGTGGCCAAGGTGGCCAACAGCATCCT
Source organism: Jacana jacana (assembly GCA_013400555.1). NCBI lineage: Eukaryota > Metazoa > Chordata > Aves > Charadriiformes > Jacanidae > Jacana > Jacana jacana. The sequence goes on from VZTM01016927.1 coordinate 144,736, forward strand.
GGCCTGTATCATCAATAATGTGGCCAGCGGGACTGGGACAGTGATGGTCCCCCTGCACTACTGAAGCCCCACCTCAAATACTGTGTCCAGTTTTGGGCCCCTCACCACAAAAAGGATAGTGAGATGCTGGAGAAGGTCCAGAGAAGAACAATGGAGCTGGTGAAGGGTCTGGAGCACAAGTCTTATGAGGAGCGGCTGAGGGAGCTGGAGTTGTTCAGCCTGGAGAAAAGGAGGCTGAAGGGAGACCTTATTGCTCCCTCCAACCACCTGAAAGGAGGGGCATGGTTTAGCCGTGGTTTTGTCGGTGTTTGGTTGAAAGTTGGACTTGAGGATCTTAAAGGTCTTTTCCAACCCAAATGATTCTATGATTCTATCACGGAAATAGAGAAAATAAGAACTGTATATTCATGAAATAGGACATACAATTCACTGAAATCTGATTAATGGATTATTAGCAATTATTGTGCAAGCTATAGAGAGTTAACTTTAAGGATCTGAAATCATTGGAGGAAGGATTTCAGCCACATATACTCCATTTACTGGCATTATATATGACATGCAGATATCTCAGTGGATTTAGTATTTTTACATGGAGACTGGGAAGTTTCTGCACCATTTATAACACATGCACAAAAAAAACCCACCAGAATTTCCACCTGACTGAGTTTTCTTGCATTTATCACTCAGAATGTACAAGCCAACATTTCAACGAGCCCATTTATTTAGGCTGTTTGAATCATCTCAATTTTTATCTGCAGCATAGAAAAATTCAGAATTGCTGCACAAAAGTAGTCTATGGGCCTTAATACATAGGAATGTTTGCATTTGTGGAATTTTATCCATTTCCACTCATGGAGTAAATGGTATATCCAGGTTATCCTCCACAGCATCCCGGGCAGACTAAAGCATCTGTTTTTAAGAACAATGAGCAAACCAGGGTGCTCAACAGACTGGATCTTGCTCCCTGCATAGTCACTGGAGATGAAGGTGTAATACCTCGGTAAATACAGAATACAAGATGATCTGAACGAGGCCCATCTTTCTCTCTATTCTCTCTATTTCTGTCTTGCTCTATACCTACCTAGCATACAGCAGCCCTGGGGAAAGCAGGGTCAGATGCCAGAGGCAGCACTTTGCAAAATCCCACCAGGGATGAGTCTTTGACACCACACAAACCTCAGATCCTGTGAAGATGCACCATCTGACTGCTGCCACGACCCTCTTTTGACACGGTCTGCTCCCTGACCATGCGAACTACTTCAACTCAAGATACTTTGACAGGCAGGAAATAAGTTATCGCATCTTCAGCCTTTTCCAGGGAAGAAGGATGAAGCGTGATGTGACTCTTTTCACTAGAATCTGTTCTATTTACAAACACTTTTCTCTGCTGTTCTATTTCAACCCCATATAAACAATTATTAGAAATGCAGATTTATTTCTTCCAAATGTAATTGTGTTCTGCAAACCACTCGAGTGCTGTTGACCATGACTAATGTTAGCTGGCAATGCTCACAGGGGAAGCTGCTTTTGGAGGTAGCTAGATCTGCTTGTGGCATTTCCTTTCGAAAAAAAAATAATAGAGAAACTGAAAAATTATGCATGAAATGTACCTTGCAGCCTGAAAAACACTGATTTACTATTACTACCTAGAGTAAAACCAAACACACACTGAGAAAAAACTTCTCACATGGAAGTCCTTCCTTTATAAGCAGGTTATGAGTCCATTATAATGGTAGAGAAGTGTTGTGCAAGATTTTAAACCAAGGACTTCCAGGTCACAGTTACCCAATAATTAAAATGAATTAAATATGCCTTTATTTTACTTGCTTTCTTTGCTTTATATTTTACTTTCCTTGTGCCGTTGTCTGAGCACAGGTGAAAGCTCAACTGACTAAATGTAAGCATATGCTTTGGGCAAACTGAATCACACTTTAGGTTCCATTGGTTGCATGACAGAGCAAAATTTCTAGGAAATTAATCTTTAAAATTTATATCCACACATATAACTTCAAAAAGGAGAAGTATATGATATTGCCATCCCTTTCTCTCTTTATGTATAAAGAAATATGCTGTCATTGATACTAAATTCAGGACATTCAAGTGAAGTATAACTATCTTAAGATAGCTTTAAAAACTGCCCATTAAACAACAGTGCTATTAAAGATAATGATTGTATCTATTTAGCATTATATAGTGATTTACTTGCTACAGAAGATGATTTTTATTTCATAAATGCTCCATACCGTCCATTCTAGCATGAGATAACTGACATTATCAGGACCTGGCTCCAAAACCGTCTTCTGGGCAGTCACTGTTTGACAGGTCAATTATTAATCCAAACGCAGGCAAACATGAATATGCTGCCATGTTGATAGTAGTTAAAGGCCAGTGTAAATTATTTTTGTTATTCCCCAACAATTTCAAGATTTGTGAAATGGTGACATTTTCCAAGAAAACAGAGAAATAAACCAGCCAATGGGAAAAGAACAAAGAAGGTGAGAAAACTAATCTACAGCCAAAGCATGGTCTAAGTTCACTGGGCTCCAGAAAGCAGTTATAGACCTGTCAATGACAGTTCTATCAAAACAAATCAATTTCTCAGTGAATTTGATATTTTCTGGGGAAAAAAAAAAACATTGTTTTCTCTGAAAAATCCCAGGCTAGTACTTGTATTGATTCATCAATTCTGTCAATATTATCCAAAATGCAAATGTCATCAAATTCAGTGTCACTGTGAGCGGTAAGAAAGATCTCTGTTTTACAGGCAAAGAGGTAGGAAATGCAGTGCCTTTTCCAAGGTTCAGGAGAAGGTCCCATAAGAACCAGCCACTATAAAGTATTTATTCTGTAAAACTTGCTCATTCTAGCATTACTTCATTCTCTAATCACTTGGCACACCCTTTTTCTTTTTCAAGCTCACAATTGGGTGTTGCTACTGTCCAATTTTTTAATCGTTCTAGGACTGCTTTCTCTTTTTAAATATTTGTACAAGGACTTAAGGGAGCACTCAAAGCTGACTGTGTTCTCTAGCCAGGAAGATAATAAATAGCATTAAGAAGGATGCTGATTAGAAATCAGTTTTATTGGCTCCCAAACTTGCCCACTGACAAGTTCACTTCTTTCTGGGGAAGTGCTTTAATGACTAAAACAATATGCAAAAGAGAGACAATATTGATGGCCCTAATGGAGGTTGTTAATCACTCCAGCTTTCCAAACTTGTTCAGAGGACCTGAGAAGCACTAAGATTCCCATCTAAGAGCCTTGTGTTGCAGCAGAGGTTTAGGCGTGAAATGCCTACTTGTCTCATAACAACAGACTTTCCTAAACTCATGAACAAACATTTTTGAAAACTTTATCCACAAAACTTTGAAGTTAATTGCAGAACACTTCGAAGTTTAGCTACAGACAAAGACAGTTGAGAAATTAATGTAGGCACAATTCTCTCTGGGGGTGAAATTAATTTCAAAGGCTCAGATGAGCTCTACAAGGACTGCATCCCACCCTTCAGCATAACACATGTGCACATGGGAAAAGATTTAAGAATCCCTAGGCTTCTTTTAATTTATTATTTCCATGCTTGTTAGTGCTCGGCACTGCAGAAATCTGTTTAAGGAGGGACTTCTTCGACACCTGTGTGTGTATATATATATGTATAT
>VZTM01016928.1:2146-35110 GCA_013400555.1 Jacana jacana
GACTAAATAAATAGATTAGAAAGGTAACATTGGAGGGAAACCAGAAAATTGGACCAGATAAAACTTTTTGCAACCTGAGAAAGGGAACAGAAATTTTAAAGGTGCAGCAAATGGGATGGAAAAAGCAATCATTAAAAAGGAGAAGATTGTCTTCTCAGAAAAGAGAAGCAGGAAATGAAAAACGTCTCTGAAGATATAGAAGAAAGATTCAACAAACAAGGACAGGATGGGAGTGAACAGGAGTAAGAAAAATAACAACAAAAAGAGTGAGAATAAAGAATGCCATTGAAGAAATGGAAAGCAAAACTAGAGATACAAAAGAACCAGAGATGGAAAACAAGGTAGTATCAAGAAGTGTAAGAAAGTATAGTCAAAGAGTAAGAAGACATATCATAGATAGGAAAAGAAAAGTATGGAGTAAATAAAAGATATAAGCACACATATAAAGAATGACCACAAAAGTTGATGACCTCGTGCCACGTGAGTATGTCTTAAATTTGCCCTAAGAACATGTGGTATTTTTTCCACTACTTACCATGCATTTGTTGAATAAAAATATTAATATATTATACTAAGGCAAGCATATTCCTCAGTAAAAAAGTGGTGTATCCATAACAGAAATGGACTGTATGTCAACATAGTCTAAGGAGAGAGGATCAGATGAGTTTTCTCTGCTTCACTATACCCCCTTAAGTAACAAGGGGACCTGCAGCTTTTTTTTATCATTCTGATTCATGCTGAGTAATACAATGACCTGCAAGTGATTTGAGTGAAATCAATAGAACTGCTTGCTGGGCAATGACTTGATTGCTGCTTTGCCTAAGGTCACCAGTAGAATTTCCATTGCTTCCAGTGAAAAAGGATCAAGCAGTAGTATAATAGTTGTGAGACAGAATGAAAGAATCATACACTATACATAATAACTACATGCAATAGGATGTATGCTCAGGAACATATTATGTTATGAATGTAAAATATCAACAGCTTTTAGGAATGTTTCCCATTTCCACCATCACGTGCAGATAAAAAGCACTACAAAGATATCAAATTAATGCTTCGTTTTCAAAAAGATTGAATTGATAAACACCAGATAGACATTGTCTCCGAAAGGTATAATGAGGCCTATTGAATATCCTATTTATAATACTATGTTAATTAAATTGATTTAACTTTGAAAATTGTCATTACTTTTTTGTGAAAAACATGTATTGCATGGTCAGTAGACTGGATGGATAGCAAACACATGCTCAATTTGTTTTAATACAGTATAAATAGATAGAAAGGATACTGAGGATCGGCATCTGTAATGTGTTTAATTACATTCTGTTCCATATCTATGTGATAGGCTTCCACCAGCTTGAAATTCTTAGATGACCAAATTTCCATACAATAATGTATGAACCTTTTTTCACCAAATCAGCAGAACTTTTAAATATGTTTCCAGTGTAAGCAATAATCCATTGCCAAACTTTTTATGATTTTGACCCTTCAGGACTTTGCATATCTTCTGTTTTAAATAGATAAAAAGGAAATAGATTCTGATATAGTGGGCTGGGCTTTAAAAAAAAATAAAAATACATTTTCACAGGCTGGTTACATTGCCCTGGACTGAGTGAGAATATTCATTTGATTCATCTGTAACTTTCACTCCATTTGATTCATTAAGTTGATATCAAGAGGGAAGAGGGATTGTTTCTTTTTTAAATGAAGCTCTCATTTTATTATACCTAGGCAACAGCCTGTTAATACTTCTGAGCACACAAACTCACCAAAGGCTTGAAGTTTTGATAGTATATTATCAAATTACATTTGTACCCAAAATACGTGTTTGTTAAATCTAACTTTCAGAGTACACCTCTGGCTGAAAAAAATCCTGTAGGCCACTCAAAAAAATAAAAGGGAAATAGATATATAATAGTGAAAGCAGATAGTTCAAATTACCCAATTAAACAATCAGAGGAGACTGTGATGTGTGTAGGCTTATAACAGCTGGTAGCTTTCTGACTGCTTGAATGAATTGTCTTTCAGTATCCACAGTACTAAATACTGAAACTTATGTTTTTTGTTAGCATAACTCTTGCACAAAAGAGAACATTTGGAAGGATGAAGCAAGAGGAGGAAAACGCAAACCAGTAACAAGAAGATAAATTTTATTATGACATTACCCGTTTCACATTACCCATTCCTTTCACAAAATGCCTCCTGCTGAACGCCATGCTCCTGGAAAACCATCCAAGCTCATGTTTTCTAACTGACAAAAAAATCACACAAGGATCCTATTTCCAGGCAGTTCTTTGTTAAATTGCTCTTCTATATCTATGAGTAATTTTGGTTTACAGTTGTTTTGTGTGCAAGGAGCCAACGCACTATGGAGACATATCCATGAGTGAAAATAACTTCATATATCTCCATATATGACTACAGTCATGCAGAAAATAGCAATCAGTCACAATAAATCTAATAAAAGAAATAATGCCAGAAATGAATGTAGTGTTATGAATTTTGTCACACTGTCTGGATTTGTGATTCACTAGGATTTCACAAATTAAATAAGCTGGGGCCTAGTATAATAAATTTTCTTGCTTACAGACAGATTCATTTACCAGATCCATCATGTAGGCGTCTCTTGAGCCAGATCTGGACTCCAGTCCTGCCATCCCAAAGCCACCAACCTCTTGAGCACACAGGGAGCTAGTTAGCTACTTACAGCTGGTGACAAGTTCTTGTCTTCTCTGTAATCCAACTACTGTCAGACAAGATGAAGCAAAAGCTTTCACCAGGTCTTAATTCAATTCGGAATAATTATTACTTTTTTAAGAAGGGGTATAAGTGGAGGTAAGGCTCCACTTTCAGTTTATCAGAAAAGTGCTGCTGTTGCACTGGCTGCAAGAGAGAGTGGTTGTGGTGGTGACACCCTGGCTAACCAGGGCACCAGACCCCCAGAGCACTCCCACCATAACTACTGAGGCTTAACCCAAACCCTCTCCTCAGCATCCAACTGGGAAACAACATTGAGTCTCCCTATAGTTTGCAATAGCAATTAGATAATTAATTCTCAAGGAAAACTTGTTTTGGGAAGAGTACTAGATGTAGTATCCCAATGCAGTATACATGCACTAACTCCTTCATCTGTATTCTGTGTGAAGTCAAAACAAACTTTCATTTTATCAGAAACCTGTCCTTCTATTTATTAGCTGCCAATTTTTGTTTGTGTCTTGAAATTCTTCCAGTGTCATCAACTAAGAAAGCATATAGCTTTCACCTTCTACCTCTTTCCAACAACAGAGGCCATGCTTGATTTTATTTTCTGTAAGAGAAATGGTAACAAGCACCTTGAGTACTGTTAGTCTCTATCTTTTCACGTTTGGGATCTCTAGTGATATATTTTCTACAAGACTATCTATTTTTTATGTAGCTCTACAGCATCTCACACATGGTCCTAAAGCTGTGTAAGTTCTGCAGACTGTTTCTTGCTATAAATAAAATACCCATGATGGAATTGTAGAAGCAAAGAAATCCCAGTATTTATCAACACATCTTCCACAAAGTCCTTGAAGATACTTAAGTATCTAAGTCCTATTATAAACACACTAAATTTAATACAAAGACTAGAAAAGCTACAAGGGAAATATGAAGGTTAAAAAATCCGAGCATATTTAAGACAAATGGACATTTAGGTTGATGTATTTTGCACTGTGTTGGCTTATTACCCACAGTGGGATGCCACAAAGGACAGAGCATGCTGAGGAAGGTTTTTAATGAGCTGAATTTTCAAATGCACCTTCAACTATTCCCAGCTCATTCTAAAATCCAGACATACAAGGCTGTTACTAGCAAACCTGGTGCCCTTTGTGACCAGGGCCACTCCTAATACTAATTCTATGTAGCTATCAAAATACTTTCTATTGGATAAGTTTTCATGGACCTGATGGAGCGTGTCCAGAGGAGGGCCAGAAAGATGATCAGAGGGCAGGAGCACATCTCCTATGAAGACAGGCTAAGAGAGTTGGAGTTTTTAAGCCTGGAGAAGAGAAGGCTCTGGGGAGGCATTGTAACACCCTTCCAGTACCTGAAGGGGACCTACAGGAAAGATGGTAAAGATAAAGATAAAGAGACTCTTTATCAGGGTTTGTAGCAATAGGACAAGGGGTAACAGTTTTAAACTGAAGGAGGGGAGATCTATGAGGATATAAGGAAGAAAATCTTTTCTGTGAGTGTAGTGAGACACTGGAAGAGGTTGCCCCATCCCTGGAAGTGTTCAAGGCCAGGATGGATGGGGCTTTGATTAACTTGGTCTAGTAAGAAGTGTCCCTTACCATGACAGGGAGGGTTGGAACTCAATGATGTTTTGGGCCCCTTCCAATTCAAACCGTTTTATGATTCTCTAATTCCACGATTCCATAATTCTACGATTCCATGTTTTACCTAAAGAGAAGAGTCATTTTGGATAGAAAAAACAACTTTAGGAACCAACTTTATAAACCCAACCACAAATCTTCATAGTATGTTTCATAAATCACACCAAAATGTTCAAATTATAATGTATATTTTAGGAAATTAAGGGCAATTATATGGTAAAACTTAATTATCTTTTGTAGTAACACCAGCTCGCCTCATTTAAAATCTCTGATAGTTCCCATTCATTGTTTGGAGATGGAATTCAATAGACAGTGAGATACTTCGATGACTTTTCTGAACCATTGGAGGTTATTAGTTATGCCTTTTTTTCTAAGCCTAATAGTTCTTTAAATATATGTCTGCTTTTTGTCATGCATGTTGGATCAACATGAGGATGGGCTGCCTCTTAAAAAGGGTCCATTTTCTTCTGGGAGAGATTCAGAAAGTGTCACTAATCCTCTCTCTGCATTACAATCATTTGGTGCTCCAATATGGCGCTAAAACTTCTAGACCTCAAAGAAACAGACAAATCGGGGTTGCTATTACTTGCTGTGATATCCATGAATTCTCTCAGGTTTCGTTTACTATGCCTTCCATTATTTCTACATGATGTAATAATTTTCATTGCCCTTGATCTTTCTTCTAGATGTCCTAGAACAAAGCAGAACAGTGGGAAACTGGTCCCATTAGATTCAGTGGAAATATTTACACTGTTTGGTTGCAGTTCCCGAGTTTGTTGCTACTCTTTTAGTAGTAGTGAAACATTTTGCTGATGAACAGTGGACTTATTTCACTAAGTGTCTAGCTTCTAGGATTAAGAAGTTTCCAATATTGATTTGAATTTATTGTTTGACTCCCTAAATTTCATACATATGATTCAGACATTCTTATTTAGATACTGTAACAAGACGAACTTTATGTCTCTGCTTTTGTGATGCTTTCAATCAGCCTATTTCATCATTACACATTGTAAGATATTAAAAAAAACCTCAACTAAACCAAACCAAACCAACAACAACAACGCAAAAATCAAAAAACAACCAGAAAAAAACAAATCATGAGGAACTTATCTTTAAATGTTTCAGAATTCAGTAAACAACAATAATCCAATCAGGAATGTATTAGTCAACTGGCAAAGCCAAATTCCTTATTGTTTTTAATGACAATAATGACCTTGGAGCAATTTGACTAGCTCATTAAAAAATCTTCCTCGTCTTGGAACAATTTCACGTGCCTTTAATGGGAGGTCTGGCTCTATTTGCAGGTTTTTTCTAACCAGAGCTGGCCTTTGCATTTTCACTCCATGAAGAATGGAAAGGCATCCACCCACTCCTCTGAATCACCATAATTTACAGTTCTCACCAATTAGAAACCTCGGACTGAAACTGTGAAAGGGGAGACACACAGTCTATATGTCTATAGAAAGCCTAATAATGTAAACTGGAGTGTATTCCAAGAACAGAACAAGCAAATAAAATATTCACTCTCCAAGTGAACAGTTCAATTTTGGTAGCTTTTGTGTGGCATCCTCACATCAGCACTGACACATGCATTTTGCATGGGCCTTTTCAAACAGACAGTGGCACCAGAGGTTGTTCCATATCCGTACTGGGAAAATGCACTTTACTGAAAGACAAGATATTGCCTTTAAGCTGCTTTGCTTTTTTATTTAGCTAACATTAAAAGGCAGGTAAAAGGGTAGGATTGTCCAGCAACTCATCTGTAATTCAGACCAACTCAGCTGGACTCCCTGCCCCAGTCCAAACCGAGCCCCCGTTGTGGCTGGGGACCAAGTCCCTCCAGACTCCCCAGTACTGGACACCTCCCTCAAAGGCATCACAGGCTTCCTCGCTCCTGCAGGTGGTCTCAGTAACTATAGGGCTTTCACATTTAAGAACAGTTTCCCATTGGAGTTCTCAAATGAAGCCCAAAATGAAAGGAAGTAATAGCAGTCACAGAAGCTGCCACAGGAGCTTAGACATGATGTCTCTTAGACTTCTTTGCCTGTGCTCATGTCATCTCTATCACAATTGCTGCTGCTGGGTCACAAGATAGAGGCTGTTTTCAGATGGAAAACATTTGAGCTACATTTTGTTTAGATATTGCCTTTTATTATCTCCAGAAAAGATACAAATATATACCCAAATCTGATCATATACCAGCTTTATCTTGCTTTGCATTCTGTACCATTGTTCTTCTGCAAAGTTACTCCTGAACAGGACTTCGTAAATGAAGACAAAATTGGAACAACAATCCTTAGAGGAAAGGAAACTATAACCATAATAGATTATAAGCAGGGATTTATTAGAACATCTTATGACACAGACAGCCTGTATATATGTGCTGGTTTTCGCTCAGATAAAGTTAATTTTCTTCAGAGCAGCTTGTGTGGTGCTGTTCTGGATTTGTAACCAAAATAATATGGTTTTGTGACCTGTTAACAACACAGAGATGTTTTAGTTATTGCTGAGTAGTGCTCACAAAGTGTCAAGGCCTTTTATTTTTGATTGTCATACTGCCCTGCCAGTGAGATAGCTGGGGGTGCACAAGTGGGGACACAGCTGGGACACCTGACGCCCGCTGACCAAAAAGGTACCCCATACCATATGGTGTCCTGCTCAGCAATAAAACTGAGGAGGGACGCAGGCTGGCCAGGTCTGCTGTTGATTGGTGACTGGATGGGTGACACTTGGTTGGTGGTGAGCAATAGGGATTTTTCTTTGCATCACTTATTTTTCTTGGGTTTGTTCTTTTTCCTCTTTGCTGTTCATTGTTTTTTACTTTTTATTAAACTGACTTTCTCTCAACCCATGAGTTTCCTCACTTTTCCCCTTCTGAGTCTCTCCCCCATCCCACTGAGTTGAGGAGTGAGTGAGCGGCTGCATGGGGTTGATCATTCTACCAGGCTTAAACCACAACACCGCTATATTAGCCATGTACATAGAATCAAGCCTTTTCAACAGTATTTTTAGGACAAGGGCTTTAAAAAAGCATTCAAAATACTGGGAAAATTGCTTTTTTTATCAACTTCTATATCTAAAAGTGTCAGAACTGTGCTAATTAATCTTAACTGTATCTTACAGCATTTTGTACAGTAATGGTAGCTATCACTGTTGAACAATTTTTTTATGTGACGTAGCATATTAAAAAACAACAGAACTAATCATGTTGGACTTTTCACTGTACTTTTTTTCCTTTTTATATGCACTTAAATTGCTGTATCGTAAGTTAATGAAGATATATTTTTTCCTGATACATTATTGATAAGAAATTCAGCAGTTATGCCCACTAAAGGTCATGCTAACATTGTGGGGTTTTAAATTCTTGATCCAGTCTTTAAGCCAATAGGGGCAACAACAAATTTTGTAAGACCATTAGTAAGTTGAGAACAAAGCAATTGCTGCACCTCCATTTAATTGGCATTCAGTTCTTTCTAGATTAAAAAGCATGCCTTGGAGCCCCAAAGTATTACTTATACGTATTTCATGATTTTTATATTGCTGATTTGAAGAACAAAATAACAATTGCTGTCACCTCCCACAGCATGTGTGTATGCATTTTGCATCATGCTTGTGTCCTGGGTGGAAGGCAGAATAGTAGGGAAAATAAATTTGTTTAAAAACAAAGCTTGTCTCTTCTTTTAGCCTTCAGTCTAGCACAAGGTTGCAGATAATTACGCCTGACAAAGATGTCTCCTTTGTGATCCATTTGAAAACAAACATATTTTTGCTTTCTTTTAAGATGCAGTTAAATATTACAGATTTTCCAAAATTAATACCATTTAAAGCAGAGGCCCTGCATTTTCTACCTGCAAATCTAAGAGAGTGATGGAGAAGGGCAGAGGGAAAGAATGCAGAATGGGAAGAAAGGGGTGAGTTTTTCAATAAAACAATGTTCCTGTCTGAGATCTTTCTGTGACTCATTTGTTTGAAGACACAATAAAGGAGGACAGTGGGATGCTGAGATGCTAATCAGGAAGAGAGACTTTTTTTCCCCACATGCTGCAGTGTCACCGCAGTTCTCTTCTCATCTCTGAAATTCAGTCCTCAAAACATACTTTAATTTGGGTGATATAAAAACGTCTTAAATTGCAGCCTTTACCAAGGTAATTTTCTTTTTTTTTCCCCCCAGTTTTATACTTTAATGTTCTTCATCTTTCTGTGTATCCATTACTGTCTTTGTTGTCACTGCAACATGGGTGGCAGCATTATCCCTAGATAAGGCAGCAAACGGTCCCAGTTGTCTTAGTCTTTTTTCTCAGACCTAATAACATCTCTTCAATCACTGCTGTGTTATAATGGGATGTGACCCAGGATTGATCTTTTATTTGTTGTCTTGGAACTGATGAAGTGTTCTAGATGTCCCAAATATCACATAGGCTTTATAATGCCTAAATCTGTCCAGCTTTTCCTATCCTATTTGTAGTGATTTGTGTACCAACATCTCTTCTAGTATCTCTTAATTCATTAGTTTTTAATTTACTTTTAAATATTTTTCTTCAAAATCTGTGCTGAATGTTGCTCATTTTGCCTTCCATCTTATTTTCCTATGTCATATACTACTTTTTCATTTCATGTTTTTACTTACAAAGATTATGGTAACTGAAGTGATAAAAAGACTTGTGTACTCCTTCAATGATTGTAACCAGAGTGGTGTGAGTGGTGACTGATGCAAAAAATATACAGTAAAGGATCAAAGGAAAATAAGCATACTGAATGAATTGAGCAGAATTTGTTTGTATTTCTGAACAAAGGATTACTTTTACCAGCCGCTTGTCTGGCAAACTTATGAGGCCTTACAGGGGAATATCAAACTGTGTAGGTGTCAAAAATCCAGAAATCACACAACAGAAATTGCTGTTCTGATTGTAAAGTTCTCCTAGTGATACTTCTCTGTCATAGTTTAGCTGCAGTACTTTCTTTCCCTTATTGTATTGGCAGCCATGTAGAAGATCTGCTTTCTGTTCATCTGCAAAAAATACAATTCTAGTAACCAGTAGAGGTTCATGCCAGACAATTTACTTGAAATTCAGCATGCCCACTGCTTAACTAGAAAGCAAATGTTTGTCAGGTACAGCGAGGAATAAGTTGAAGGGTGAAAGGTCCATATTGTCCTGGATGTAAAAATTCACATCTGATATTCATTGATCTTCCATTAGGCTGCTTCCTTGAATAGTAGGCTGCATTTCCTTCTTGCACAGAAATCAAACCCTGACAGAGTAGGGCTGAGAAAGGCAATACCTTCAGGTGAAGACTGTGATGAGCATGAGTCTGTGAAGAAGGCTTGAGAGAAGACTGGGAAGCTGCTGTGCTCTGAGCTTCCAAATGTTTTGCTACTTATTACATTATGTGGCCCCTGACAAGCAGCAGATGATGTGAAAACTTCTTCTGGTTATGTGGCAGAAGACCCTGAGCATTTGGTGCCTCTTGTCCTGAACAAAGGACCTCAGGACCCCGGAACTTTGAAATCAGTACAAATGAGATCTCTCAGACAAAGTGAACAATGAAACTATGGAGCAGGATAAATTATTATTCCACTGAAACCTGTACAATTTTGTAGCTTAATTTTAACAATCCACAGTTGCCATTTGAAGGAGTGGATAAACAGTCGGCAGGAGAGATGCTGTTATAACTGATAATAATACTGCCTTGGCTCTGTACACAAGAAATGTCACTTCCATGTCCTTGTCAATCATTTACTTAAGGACAATGAGTTCTCCTAAATACTTCCTTCATCATTGCATTGTTTGCAGTTTGACCAAATATGTGCTATAGGATTCTGCAGTCGAGACTTGCTCCACAGCCACATGGTACATCACACTGGCAGCTGTGGGAGCAGATCCTCACAGTGTTGGTAGAGGTACCATCTCTCATTCCTAATGTGACGATTTTGGCACAACAGACAAAGCCAGTTATGGGGATCTCTCAGACCAAGAACTACAACTAAAATTTGTGGATTCAGTAATCTCTATACTAACATTCCTAGAATATTTTTTTGAGCTTATTTTCACAAGTGTGGTTAACATGCATTAGGAAATCAAGTCAGTGGGAAAAGATGCTTCCCGAAGGTGCAGAAAGAGATCGAACAGTACCAATTTTCCCACTGCTCCCAAAGCTTGTTCATTGTTCACATTACTACCTAACAGATAACCTAGCAACTAGATAACAGGGAGCAGGCAGGAAACAATCAATTAATTGTGATGCTTACGCAGCATAAGCCTAGCAAAAAGTACATTTTGTATTTGATATAGTATTTGTAAGCATTTGTCTATTATATTGTCTTATTAACAATAAATCTATTACTTAATCAAGACTGTAATTAACAATATTTTCAATTATTTCTTTTATCTAGGAAAAAAATAATTGAAAAAATATTAACAAATTATTCAAGAATTCTAGATTTCTGACATTTCAATTATTGGTTAGTGGAGAGGAAGTGCTTAGAAGATATTAAGTTAAAACAGCTACAAGTCTAGACATTGCTATCATAAATTATGCAATAATAATGTTACTAGATTGTCACACTTCCTCTCAGCATTTTTCTACCAACATTTTTCTTTTAAACAGAAATTTCTGACAAACATTTTACGGAATGCTTCATAGAAAAATATGTTTGTGTCATTAAGAGAGTAAATCACTCCAAATGGAAAACTTCCTGGATCAAAAATAGAAATTTTGTCAGCTTTCATTTTGTGACAAACAAACAGCAGGGAGAATAATAAGCCTTTCTTTATGGGCTAGCCAATTTAGACTCTCTTTACCTCTCTTTTATTTGAGGAAACAATCTGTCCAATGTGGCCTGCAAATCCTATTGCAAATGTGTCATAAAAATACATTTGATTTCCAAAGCTGCAGATGTCTATTACTAAATATTTGAAGTTTGCAAGGAGTAGATCCCAATCAAAATCTTTTTTTCCCATTTCTTCCAACAGAATAGTGAGTGTGTCCAGAAAAAATATCTACTTTCCCAGGAAATAATCAGACATTTTCTGTTTTAGAATATTCTATTTATACTTCTAACAAGGAAACTTTTCCTTTCATTTTACTATCTCTAGTAGTAAGGCAGTAGTTTGAAGTAAATTCAATGTCAAACAGACTATTGTAGACTAGCTGAAATAAGAGTAATAAGAAAGAATAAGAGTTTTGGTGCTTCTAATAAATCCATTGTCTAATAACTACATACACTACCTGTAACGACACTAATTACTTCTGCTTTCAGAAGCAGAATTAAAATTCATCCATGCAATAAATGACTATGCAGATGCAGCCTCAGGTGTGAAATTCTAGAATCTAGTTACTTCATTTAAGTTATAAACATGATTTTTATTTTTCAAATTTCTGTGGGTTTATATGTAATTTAGTGTTTAAGTATATGCATAATGATGTTGGGATTAATTAATTTTTTTTTGTCCCTGCTTCAAGTTATCTTGAAGAGGATAACTATAAAATATTTCATCTCAAATGGTATTTTATTTTTCAAATATTGCTAAACTTTCCAACAAAGATCTATGATAAAGTACATTTACTTTATCTCTTCAACAAGAGCAGCACTGCACTAGCATTACAATAGCATTGCTGGGATGCTACTATATCTGAGGGTCATTTGTCTTTCCCTTCCACAATTTGTAAGTTTGATGTTTCTTTTATGCAACTACAGCTGAGCTTTCCCATCTGTTTTGCAAATAAAAGCTTCGAAGTGGACTCTTAACTTTTATGAGCTCTCTCTGTGGTTACTGAGTTATAGTTTCACTGGAATCTCTACTTTATCCACAAAAAAATTCTGGAGTGGAGTTTGTTTCACTTTGTTCTTCTTTTTCTGTCTTCTTTCCCACAGAGCCAGGTCACTATTCAGCCTCACGCTTCATGCATGGGACACCCCAGCTCTGACAATTCTGCTTTACCCTTGCACCTCTGCCGCTGCATCCAGCTTCTTGACTTTTATTTGGTTTTCAACCCCAATTCCTGCATCAAATGTGACAAAGCTAAAACAAGTAGGAATTGTTTGTGCAGGTCTGTGCTAAACCTTAAAATTATGATCGTGCAAGGCAAAATTAACCCAAATACTGTAGATCGCATCAGGCTTTTACAGGCTGGAAGCTGCCAAACTCTAAAGACAAAATTAATATTGATCTGATTGTAAAGGGGATTGAGTATTGACAAAAATCCCTGTGAAGTCAGTGGAATTTCAGTAGTGTTAAAGACCGAAACATGACACGGTGGTTTGATCGAAACAGTATCTGGCCATAAAAATTCCTAAAATTAAAAATTTTCATGACAAAGAGACAAAGAAATCACTATTCTGACCAGCTTAATTACATCAGTGCTGTGAGCACACACAAGCTATTTCTGTACATTTTTCCCACACATTATATTTATTATTGATTTGTAATTAGTTGAATTAATTTAAAACCTCACTCAGAGCACTCACTAACAATTTGTAAAAGCAATGCCTAGTAGTGGGGTTTCTTCTTTTTTCCTGGTTTTGCAAGTCAAGTTTCAATTGCTTTAAACTTTTAACAAAGCTTAATTTGTTGAACAGAGAGGTGGAATCACCAAATAAGTAATTTTTGCACCTTGAGAGCTTAAAAAAAAAAGGTATTGTTTGCTTGAAAGGAAATGAAGTTTTTCTGTAAACTGGCTTGTAGCTGTCTGTCCTGAGTACTTCAAAATAGTTTGTGAATTATTCTAAAATATCTTGGGTTTCTGTTATCTAGAACCATGAGCCAGGTCTGGGCTGAAGAGCTCTTGGAAATGTATATAACAGTATGACTGTTTTCATAATATCAGTGGTACGTTTGTTAAAAGACATTATGGGTTTTTTTTCAACTGGGAGTACATTGGTCAAAGGTTTGGGGGATTTTTTTTTAATTTTTCAGTGGAGCTGAATCATAACATGACATCATACATTGAGACACGTTGAAGTACGAACAGCTGTTCAGAAAATTCAAAAAAGTGTATGTCAAAAGGGGTAAGACAGACTAGTTATTTGTTCAGGGCAGTGCCACCAAAGGAGGACAGGAAATATCACTGAGACCAGCTCAGTCATAGAGATGTTGGAAAAGGACTGAACTTTATGTAGAAGGTGAGTTCCAGGATACTAGTAGGATATCAGTATACCCATAGGAGTGATGGAATGGAGAAATTTTGTTATATGAGAGGTCCCAATGGACTGGAAGGTGGCAAATGTAATGCCCATCTACAAGAAGGGCAGAAGGGAAAATCCAGGAAACTATAGACCTGTCAGTCTGACCTCAATACCAGGGAAGATTATGGAACAGATCGTCTTGAGTGCTATCACTAGCCATGTAATGAGCAACCAGGGGATCAGGCCTAGTCAGCATGGGTTTATGAAAGGCAGGTCCTGCCTGACGAACCTGATCTCCTTCTATGATAAGATGACCCGATTGTTGGATGGGGGGAAGACAGTGGATATAATATATCTGGACCTTAGAAAAGCATTTGACACTGTCCCCCACCACATTCTCATGGAAAAACTGGCTGCTCATGGCCTGGATGAACGTATGATCTGCTGGATTGCGCACTGGCTGGAAGGACGATCCCAAAGGGTGGTGCTCAATGGAGTTAAATCCAGCTGGCGGCCGGTCACAAGTGGTGTTCCTCAGGGCTCAGTATTGGGGCCTTTCCTTTTTAATATCTTCATTGACGATGTCGATAGGGACATAGAAAACACTATCAGTAAGTTTGCAGATGACACCAAGTTGGGTGGGAGTGTTGATCTGCTTGAGGGCAGGGATGCTCTACAGAGGGACTTGGATAGACTGGATAGATGGGCCAATGTTAATGGCATGGCCTTCAACGAGGCCAAGTGCCAGGTCCTGCACTTGGGCCACAACAACCCCATGCATCGCTACAGGCTTGGGGCAGTGTGGCTGGAGAGCTGCCTGGCAGAAAAGGACCTGGGGGTGCTGGTCGACAGGAGGCTGAACATGAGCCAGCAGTGTGCCCAGGTGGCCAAGAAGGCCAATGGCATCCTGGCTTGCATAAAGAATAGTGTGACCAGCAGAAGTAGGGAGGTGATTGTCCCCCTGTACTCAGCACTGGTGAGGCCACACCTTGAGTATTGTGTCCAGTTCTGGGCACCTCAACACAAGAGAGATATCGAGGTGCTGGAGCGAGTACAGAGGAGGGCAACGAAGCTGGTGAGAGGCCTGGAGAATAAGGCTTATGAGGATCGATTGAGGGAGTTGGGATTGTTTAGTTTGAGGAAGAGGAGGCTGAGGGGAGACCTCATCACTCTCTACAACTGCTTGAAAGGGCATTGTAGGGAGGTTGATGCTGGTCTCTTCTCACGGGCAATTAGTGATAGAACAAGAGAGAATGGCTGCAAGCTGCAGCAGGGTAGGTTTAGGCTGGACATTAGGAAAAAAATTTTCACAGAAAGAGTATTCAGTGGAATCAGCTTCCCAGGGAGGTGGTGGAGTCACCATCCCTGACTGTGTTTAAGAGTAGATTGGATGTGGTGTTGAGGGATATGGTGTAGGGGAGAACTTGTAGAGTAGGGCTGATGGTTGGACTTGATGATCCCAAGGGTCTCTTCCAACCTATATGATTCTATGATTCTATGATATTTTAAAGAAAAAAAACCACTTCTGAAAGATTATGGAGTTAGTGGAGAAATTGTATTTTAAATAGGCTATATGTAGACAAATTGAAAATTAAATACTGTTTTTTTTAGGCAAAACATGAGACTGCTTTTACATTTAAGTGTTAGAACAGCTATGCAGAGAATAAATCAGATGGTGACATGGACTCTCTTGACTACTGTTTTCTATGTGTTTGAAAATTTGTTGTTTGGGTTTTTTTCTCAAGTATCTACCAGTGGTCAGTTGTGGACCTTGACCAAAAACATTTTAAAATGTTATGAATCATGCAGTTAAAATAACTGCACAAATGGATTTTGTGTTAAAAAGTCTTTTAAATGGTGACAGATTCCCAATGGAAATTTTGTACTCTCAATTGATTATCTGCTTCTTTGGTGACTTAGTGGCTGTAGTTCATAGATTGAAATAAGTATTTGTTGTTTCCTACAGCCATTTGACTTTTTGCTCTGGTTTTCTGATTAAAAAAGTTAGTGGGTATCAAATGAAAAGGCAGCTAATAAAATGAGGTAAATATTAATAATAAATGCTTCTACACATTTGCATTGTGCATATCCAAACCAAGGAAAGGTCTCAAAGTTGTTCAATTTGTTATCTGACATATTTTCTGGAATATGATACCCGCATGAACACACCTATATGGGCTGTATGTGCTGCCGAGGGCACTGAGAGGCCATCTTAAGCCATCTCAGAGGGAGACTGCTACTGTGGCTGGACATCCACTTCATAGCACTTGTGTTGATGGAAAGTCTTCCTCTACTATTCCTTCATGGATAGAAAACACAACTTGACTGCTATGTGTTTGCATAGAATCACAGAATGGTTAGAGTTGGAAGGGACCTTAAAGATCATCAAGTTCCAAGCCCCCCGCCATGGGCAGGGACATCTCCCACTAAAGTTGCTCAAAGCCCCATCCAGACTGGTCTTAAACACTTCCAGGGATGGGGCATCCACAACTTTTCTGCGCAACCTGTTCCAGTGCCTCATCATCCTCACAGTAAAGAATTTTGCCATCATGTGTCACCTTGCAATATGCTGGTGCTTTCATTGTATTATTTTTGAGGAATGACATACCCTTTGACCTACAGACAGAGACAGCAGAAATATCCCACATACTTCCTCTCTCATTTCACAGCTCTTCAGGGACTCTAAGGGATTCACCATGCCTAATTGGGCTCATGGGGTTTAGTGCCATCTCTAATTAAATTTTAACAAGTGAAATCACAACCTTCCATGTCACCTAACATGAATCAATCAAATTCTGTTCTGGGATTTTCATATAGTTTTGTATAGGGAATTGATTTTTATTTTCCTTTTCATCTGTGTAGTTACAATAATAGGTTTAAAGTGAGTTACTGCTGTGAGCTGGGTTAGAAAATTTTTTCATATGATTTCTGGAACTAGACTGAAAAATGCTCAGCACCTCCAGAACCAGATTTTCAAAACCTAAAGGAATGGAAAGAAATTGCTTTATAGTTTTGTCCAATCCATCAGCTGTTACTAGCAGCTGTAGTACATGTAGCTGCATTTCCTATTTAGCCAAAGCAACTGACCAGATTTTCAAAACAAAATATTGTACTGGGAGTCATAGGCACAGGTTTGTCTCTGATAGCAGAGAAATCAGTGATGGTAGGTTTTTAACTCCATGAAACATAGGCCTGAGATAGAAAATAGTAATTAATATTTTGAAAACTTGGAATAAGAACAAGATCTTTCAAGCAAACACAGACTGAAAATGTTATGAAAAAGAATTGGGACAATGGCTGGAAAGACCTGAATGTATTGAGAGCTGGAAAGGACAAAGGGTTTGGTTTTTTTTACACAGAATCTTTGAAAAGAGATTTATTGTACTTTTCCTTTTGTATGTCTTAAAATTTGTACAAACTTAAACCTGTCTCATGTACTTTTCAGTAGTCACTGCATTCATTAAGGACCTACTGTCAAGTAAAACCGTGGCAGCTCTGGGTATGTCACTGAGTTGGACTCCATGAGGCTATTATGCAAGTTATGATAAAGAGCCTTTACCAGGACTGAAATGAAGGTGTTGTTTTTGTTATACATGTCAAATTGTCCCTGCCTGAAATACTTCTAGTGAATGTTATAATCCCTTAGTTTAACCCCGAGCTTAAGTCAGAATACATAAATCAATGAAGGGATACATTTTCATTGTTTTGGAATCTAAATTCCCTCCTAGTTTACTTAACTGTTTGGTAGAAAAATATTTATTGTCTTGAATGTGATGTAGAGAAGTAAAGTGTCTGAAAGTGGCTTGGCTGTGAAATCCTGATAGTTTGAATGGTTGTCCAACATCATCAGATTTTTCCCTTGTTTCACCTTCTCTACCACTCTTGGTGAAAGCAGTGGAAAATCTGACTTTACTAGGAAAGAGAAAGATCAATATTGCTATTTATTTATTTATATAATTTACTATCTTGAAATAAAACAAGCTGTAGTTCCAAAAAGCTTCATACTTCTTACTGACAGTTGATCAGATATTTGCAGTGAAAGCCATTAGCAAATCCCATGTGCCATATTCACCATTGCTGTGGTGTATTTACAGTTCTTTGCAAAGCAAGTAGTGGAAAAGTAAATACTTTGCCTTTTGGTGCAAGTGGTTGTTTTTCATTAAATGTGGAGTTACATGAGCTGCTTCCAGAAGGAAGACAGGTTGTAAATGGAGTTAAATCTCCAGGAAGAAAGTCACTGCTCCAGTGAGAAAGGCATTCTGAAAACTCTCCTAAAACATAAACATGAAGACCTCAATGCCCCAGATGCATCCACTTTCAGTTGCTATAAGGATTATTTATTGAGTTCATCAGTCTGGATTCTATAGAGATGTGAACTGGTGTGGCACAATGGTTGGACCATAAAATAACCCTAAAGGCTCTGCCACTGTTGTCCTAAACTCTTTTTGCTGAAGTATTGTTAGCCCCCTGTGTCAGAGTAGAAAACATACACAGCAAGTGAGAAATACGGTCTGTCCAAGTTAAATGCACCTCCTCAACCAGCTGAACACCGCAGCTGCCACATCAGGACAAGGCCAAGAATGCAGTGTTATCTGAGTAGAAATATGTCCTTCTGTACCCCTTTCTTCCTTTTAAAGTGAGGTTCTGGCTGACTTCTAGCAGAGACTAGATGACAGCTTTCACCTAAGAGCAGCACTGTGCAAACCTAAGGTGTAGGTAAGGCGTTCAAGGTCACGAGTAGGAAATAATGTAAAGAAAGGCTGCATCTAAATCC
This sequence comes from Jacana jacana, assembly GCA_013400555.1. Lineage (NCBI taxonomy): Eukaryota > Metazoa > Chordata > Aves > Charadriiformes > Jacanidae > Jacana > Jacana jacana. The sequence continues at coordinate 20,403 of VZTM01016928.1, forward strand.
TCTTGAAAAGGGATTTAAATGAGAGACACCCATGTGGATCAATTAGCAAGGGAAATGTGTAACATGTAAGAAACATCCTGGAAGAAAGAACAAAGGGAGAGAGAGAGGGACTGAGGGACTGTGTCACTGGCATGGAAATGTTGCCTTCTCCGCTCTGTATAGGAACACAAAGTTTGATTCCTATGTGGAGCAATCCATGAAACATTAGTGAAGAAATTGCTTCTTCTGACACCCAAGTCATAGGCTTTGTGCTTGCACACATAAGAAAATGCCAAAACAAGAGAGATATTTGCAGTTCTGTGTACCTGCTGGCCTTAGGGCACAGAACCAGCACATAGTCTGTGAGCTCAGTTACCCTCCCTTACAAAGCTCCACACAGCTTCAACTGGAACTGGGAGTCCTTGCCATCTGCTCTGAGAAGGGACATCGGCAAAGATGGGGCTGAACTGTCCACTGCTAATCTGAGTATTGTCTGTCACACAGGTCAAAGCAGAACTGGCTGCACCTGCTTATTTTGCCAGAGGTAGGAATCTGCAAAGTTATTTGGTGAGAAAAACAAAGCATTATCTTTGAGCATAACCATCCAGTCATCCAACCCTAGATGTAAATTACCAAGTTCTCCCTGGATAAACTAACAGTAAGGTCTACCTAATACTTAAGTGTTTGGTCAAGAGTCAGATTCAAACTTATGCAGAGTTCTGAATATGACTTGATTCAGTTCATCTGACCAAGTAAATGATAGCACAGAAATACATATATATATTTTTTAAAAGCTTATAAACAATATTGTGGCAAATAAGCCAAGTACCAGAATACATTCTGCTGATGCTGGTACACATATATATATGGAATGTGTTAATATACATGAAAGAAAAATATTACTATCAGTCTCTGTGTACAGACTGAGGTCACAAAAAGAAAAATTTTGATCGCTTCTGACATTTCAATACATCAGCTTTGTGTCTGCAACTCAAATGGTGAGGCAAAGTTGAGAATGCGGTAGAAGCAGAAAGCAAAGTGTCTGCTTACTCTTAGGAGTCATTCACAGGAATACCTCCTCTACCAGCAAAATCCCTGGAAAGATAAAAGAAGAGGGAGAGGAGGATACGCAGCAATTGTTTAATTTATCAATTCATAATAAATTGTAACATTTATGCAGCATGCAATTATTAGTACTTTAACATTTACTATGTCTTACCAAGTTATTAAGTATTTTTTGCTGTGAGCATAAGCTTTTCCTGACTCTTGTCCTTTATTTGGATGAACAGTCCCTTTTCCCAATGAAGGTCACTGGAAAAAAAGGAAAAAGACAGTGTGAGTTTTTCATATAAAGGGTAGGAACCTTTAAAATAAAGGTAATAGCAAATTAATATTACACACAGGAGCTGAAACTAGAAATGTCTGCAACTGATTTTAGAAAAAAAAATATCTAAAGAATTCCAAAGAAATTCCGTGGAAGAAAATTGTCATGTAAATCTTACTGAACTGCTAATACCGAGTTCTACAGCTGAACCGATTTTATGAGTTGTTAGCAGAGTTTATTTACTTTGTAGTTTAACTAGATTCAGTTGCTTAGTTGCTTTCCGGCTCAAGCTGAGAGTCAATATAACATTTGCCCCCTTTATACTATTTGTCCCACTCTACATTTGGGTATAGTATATGTTTCTGAGATATTTCCTCTTACTCATTTATTCTCTAAATGGAACAGTATTTCTATTTCCTTCCATAGAGTAACCTCTCTGTACTTCTAATAACACCGCTTGTCTGTGAACCTCTTTTATTGTTGCCATATCCTTTTGTGAGGTAGAATGATAAGTCTTGAGCCAAATATGTTAAAGAAAAGACTATTATTGATCCTTGTAGTGACAGTATAATATTTTTTGTGCTGTTTTCTAGCTCATTTTTCATGTCTCATTCTTCTCCAGCAATGCTTCAGATTTGAACAATAAGAGCAAAAGATGTGAGTGGCTCAGAATTTCCTCCCATTGTACAACTACCTGAATTTTTTCAGTAATTCAATTAACCAAGATCTGTATTCCCTTACTCCAAGCATTCTGACCTCTGAAGGTGCTCAGAGCTTTCTCTAATTATTTATAGCTCAAATGTTCGTTTCTCAAGTATCCACACTGAAGTTGTCCATACTGCATCATGAGATGCATGTGGATCTCCTCTACCCCAGCAGCTCCTATACAGTCAGTTATTTCTCATAACTTTCCAAAAAAATTGAAAACAAAAACCAATAATAGAAACAAGGGATTGTGAGATCTTAGGCTGACTTTCCATTATAGTTCTGTAAGTGGCTGCAAATGCATTCAGATGATTAACTTCTTTCACCAGCTGTGAAGAGGAGACAAAAGTTCCCATCAAATGTTCTGAAAGTTGTAAAATATTATTTATACATAACAATAAAAGATAATTTTTGAAAGCAATGGTCCCAGGCACATCCTCCTGCCCCAGAAACTAGAAGCCAGTACCCAGAGACTTTCAGCATGTACACCAAAGGACAACCTATGTGCCTGTCTTGCACATGCCTTCCCACCTCCCAGACACTAACTTTCCCTGGCACCTAACCAAATCCTCTCTTGAGGTATCAGTGCTTGCATACTGCTGCTCATCTCTTTTCCCTTCTTACTTCCTCATTTCTGCTCTCATTCCCCTTTAGTAGCCCTCAGGTCCTCATCCCCTAGATGAGGGAACCTCATGTCCTCCCACCACAGGTCCCCTACCCTTCTCTCAGCAAGCCTTACCACTTCCTATCCCCTTTGCCCCTGAGGACTGGAGAGAAAAGCAGCTGGGGAAGGGAACCCACTCCTGTAGACTGTTCCCTCCATCACTGCTGCTGACCTTGGTCTGCACTGTGTTCCTCTCTTGGCATAAGCCCTCCTGCACATGTTCCCCCCCAGAAGAGTGGAACCTTGTTATTTGTGCATTGTCTTTAGTCTTTTCTTCCCCAAAGACTTTCTTATTCATAGAGTGCATAAAGCTAACACAAATAGCAATGCTTTCCTGTAGCCTTTTGCAATTCATTACATCCATGGCTTTTGCAGAAGTCTTGTGATATAATATTTATTGTTCTTCCTTCAGGTAGACCTTTTATAATTCTCTTAAAAGCAATCAGGACAAATATATGCTGCTTATGGCTTACAACATTAACAGTTTTTTGTATACATTTAAGAGTTTTTTCTTGCCATTTTCCTTGCAGAGTGGAATTTTATAGATTCATAAATATATTTAATATGTTTATTGCAAAATGTTGCCTACATTTCCTCACATGCTGGTGCACCTCTCGATTAAATGACTCATACAGATCAATGACTCAAAGGCACTTTATATGCAGATTTATTCTATGTTTATCCAGCAGACCACCCAGTGCCAGCAAATACAATTATAATTTTATAATTGAAGGAGAGCTGGAAGGATACAGAAGTGGTGTGTGCATATGTGTGCACGTGCATGTGTCTCGCTGTATATATGTACGTACACGTGCACGCATGTATAAAATGCATGCACTCACTGAGAGTGAAAAACTAAAGGAATTGAAGTGAATTAAAATGTCCTGGGTAATATGATTGCAGCACATTCAAAATGTATCGTACCAGCACCAAATGCTCTGCAAATGACTGTGAAGATCTGAATTAAGTGCAAGGCTAATGGTATTCCAAAGCTCCTGCCCAGGCTGGCTTTGGTAGAGCATTTAAAACACAGCAGTCAAGGAATGGGATGGGGGAAGGGTGATGCAGTGGTTCTTCCTCACAATCACACCTTTCTGTCACTTCAAATCTTTTACACAATTAGGATTAATTAAGGAAATAATTGCAGGAGATTAAAAAATAAGATTACATTCCTCAGGAATGTGTTTTATCTAGGCTTTGAAAAGAAAGGCAATGCAAGAGCAGCAAAACCTGGAAATAACAGTTTTGAAAGAAGACAACACCTTGCTGTGATGTGATTTGCAGCAACAGCTACAATACAGTCACAATGACTAAGTGTTTGCGGTGCTAATAGGTGTTTACTCCATAGAGAGCTGCTTGGGAATTTTTCATCAAAGCATGTTTTGAACTAATCATACTAGCTTTGACTGAATTCTCAAACTTCATTTTCTTGAGAAAAATTAAGTATGACATAATTTTTCTATTCTTTGTGAGGGGTCATAATAACTTATTAGTTGGTTATCTTATTTTTTTTTTTAATGCAAAAGTATTTCTTGTTTGCATTGTAATTGCAATTGAACACTAGATTATATAAGAGAACAAAAATATGTTTGGTCTGAAAAATAAGATAAAATGTTTCAGTGAGGTAGCAGTAGGACATCTCAACAGCTTTAACATGCATTATTGTTATGCTAGTGACTGCCATTTCTGACAGTGAAAAACAATGAAATAAGAGATATAACTCTAAAGCTTGGAAACAATTTTTAATTTCTCTAAACAACTCAAAATCCAAATGTCAAGTTGCTTTATAAAAGAATGCTTTTGCAGTGCCAGGAAGGGAAAGATGTTTGAAGAGTGTGGAAATAAAAACTACAATGATTAATTTCACTATTTATTTTACATATATATTTTTAGACAGGCATTACACAGTAAAACCAATGTATTGCATAAAGTAGGCAACTATGGTTCCCATGTGAGCAGAAGAGACCGGAACACTTTTCCAGGCTTCATAGCAATGTTATCACAGGGAAAAGGAATGGATTACATGGAGCTGGGAAGCAGAAAACAGTTTTGACAACTGAGACCTTGAGTGCCTGGGCAGAGCAGAGGGACAGCCCCACAGCTCCCTCCCTGAATGGGGAAGGCACCCATGTGGGTGCAAAAGCCCAGCCAGCTGGTGTAGGACCAGGGTGCTGTGAAGGACAGTAAGGTAGTGGGTTAATACATGATATGTAACCACTCTGAAATTTTAAACCTCTTGGTGTTTGCACGTGAGTGTGTGTATGTATATATCCCTGCCCTTCTCTTTTATAAAAGGATTTTTAAGTGACCTTTCAAAACTTGTTAGTAAGCCAGAGGAATTTCAGTCAACTGATTGGTAGTCATGACAAATAAGTCTCCTGTGTAGCTGCTTACATGTGTACTTCAAGACTTACACTAAAGGTGTTAGGTCTAGACAGCAATATGCTGTCTATGCACCTATATGCAGCTATTCTTCAGCCATCTCACGAGATTGTTCTACTGGCAGCAGCCAGTCCCTCTCACAGTCCCATGTGTTTTCTAGAGGAAGACATTAAGCAAGCAAATGTCCTCTGACTTTATTCTTCTATGAGCTTTAGGCAATGATTTGATTAAGTTTCAGTTTATGGGATTTGGATAACCATTTTTCCCTTTTTCCAACTAATCACTTTTTAATTTAGAGGTCTTCTTTGGACTTATATGGTGCTGTGTCTGGGAGGGGACACTGCAACCTGCACATGTCAACACCAGTGCAGTCTCACTCAGGGTCATCTCCTCATGGGCCTTTCCATTTTTATCCAGTTGCCCATTTAAATCAGGTGCTGAGGCTACAAAAAACCCCAAAGTACTTATTTTCCTACCAAAAAATCCCTTAAGAAAGGACATCTAATGGAGCATGCACAATCAGTTTTATAGGATGAGATTTTGTAGTTATTTTGTATTCATTTTAAGCTATTGAAAATGCAATGCAGAGATCACAACTTTGGTTTTAGAACAACATATCTGATTTTTTAGAAGTATAAAAAAGGAGTGCATATGCTTTTTATATTTATGAAGATTACTGTCTTAATTTCCTGAAAGTCAGAATAACTATCCAAAAGACTGAAATTTTGGATAAATGAGGTTCAAAGAAACTTTCCAAAGTACTTAAGATATTTTAAATTTAAATATTCAGTTAAAAAAAAAAAAAAGAAAACCAAAAAAACCTAACCCACAAACCAGTTCACAAACCTGTTTCTGCCAATAGTCTGTTAAAATAAAGTCCTAGTGCTTGCCAAACACCAACAGCTTCTTTTTTTTCCCTTTTTAAAGTAACGATAGAATACCATTTGCTCATTCAAGTCATTTATGTCAGTGCCTGGAGAAGGTGAGAGGCACTGATCCCAAGCAAATCCTATGTGTTGTGTCAAATCTACTGCTTGCTGCTGCTCATCAACCATAGCATTAATTTCACATCTTATTCATTGTGTGATCGGAAAAGGAAAATATTTTCTCTTCTATTCCCCCAGTGCCAGCGCATCACTGTATCACTCAGAGTATGACACAGACTCCTCTCCAGCAAAGGTAATGAAGTGAGATCACCCACATCATAATTTTCATGAGTTTAAATCTGCATGCTTTAAGTCAAGCATACCAGCTATTTGCCAGCAACATTATTTAAACATTATTTAACACAGTAACAGGGTCCTTCCAACAGGGTAGACAAAATATAAATGAGCATCCTGAACTGAGAGACTTCTTAGGGATGGGCAATTAAAAGCCAGCAATATTTATGAAAGGAATAACATAGGTGATAGTGACAGAATTTTCTACCCTCTATTGTGAATTGGTGTGTTTCAGCCTCTGAATGCATGGATCGCCCGCAGCGGTGCAAGGAGAAGTAATTTTTCATTGTTATCTTGCAAGTCCTGACTGTCACCATGGGTCTCAATTAATGTAGGGCACTGGAAACAGTTTATTTACACAGGCATCCCTTCTGATAAGATATCTCTATCTTTTTCATCTTTGTCGCATCACATTGAGGCAACACTTTAAAAGTCATGACAATGGAAAAACATTAAATTCCTGAGAAAAGGACTAATTTGCTCCACTAATACTGGTTATTTCTTTGTTTTCTATTACTTTTGGGGAAGCCTGTGCCTTTAAACCCTGCTGAAACATAGCAAAACACCCATTGATCAATCATGATTATGCATGATGCCTTTAAAGAGCTTTCTTGCACTGCTGCCTAGCTTCATCTAGACTTAAATTGGATGCTGCAAGCAAAAATTTACAGATTATATTTAATCAGTCTCATGAACCATCTAGTCCTGTTCAAAAACTTCCTTCACATGCAACTATTAGAACATGATGGGGAGTAAAAATCTCCCCCTCCTACGTGACAACCCACACAATGAGGCAACCAAGTAATTTTACAGATGTCTTCCCTCCATGCAGAGCCACCTTTCGCTTTAGCAAAAGCTACTGAGAGCTTCTCTCAGAACAATCTATGGCCCAAAAAAGCTGATGGCTGCTGCTTGGTCATTGCAAGACATGTTCATCATTTTCCAGAACAAGAGAAAACAATAAAGCTCATTGAGAAGGCAAATTAACTTCTTCTCTGTCTTAAATTATTTTTTCTGTCTTAGTTGATTTTAGCTGAGCTGCAGCCCCACAACCAGTTTCTTCACTCCCATCAGGCTTATTTTTAATACTTTTCTCTCTTCTGTTCCCCTGATATCCTGATGAAGACTGCAATGAAGAAAACAGATAAATTAGTTTAACTAGATATTGTTTTGTGTCCACCTCTTTTCTGGTTTGTGTTCTTTGCCCCAGTCACTAAGTACAGGCATCCTTGGCCGGGAAAAAACAAATCAAAACAAAATTTTTCACTGATTAACTTAAGGGTGTTTTACAGTGAAGTAGAGGTGGAGGGGGGGGGAAGAAGCTTGCAAGTGCATTGATTTTTCTTTACCTTCTGGGCAATTTATATTTGCACATTCTTGACTTTCAGCTTTCCTGGATCTGGAAGAGCTAGCTCCAACACATTCCTGCACTGGACTTCTCATCATTCCCCCAGCCAGGCTCATTTGTTATACAGTGCTGTGTTTAGTTGTACTTGCCTTCAAATTTTCAATTTGCATCCTCTGGTTAGGTTTTAGGCTCTCTTTAACCAAAGCTTTTCTTCTGAATTCTTTGCAGATAATTAGTGACAACAATATTTCAGGAACATTAATAAAAACCCAAATAATGGTGGCTATGATGATTCTAAATGTTTCTTAAAACAGCTACATTTCAAGCTAAAAGCAAAGCAAATTTTTCTTTATGGCATTAAGCAGTCTTGAACTGTCCCCAAGATGAAATGCACTTTTCATTTTGGATGTATAGTTTCTTCCAAAGCATTAGTGCTTTTGGCTGGCTAACCACTACATTCCTCATACCAATTTATTAATTATACACTCTATCAAAGCAAGTAGTCAGATAAATGGTTTGCCCTGCCTTCTTTGCCATTTTACTGTCTCAAATCATCTTCGCACTTACATGGAAGGATGAGCACCACAACATATCCTCCTTCACCCTTAACCTGAAAGAATCCGGGGTTTCAGGATCAAAGGGTGGGAAGAAGGACACAGCTTTTGGGGCAGTCAAGAGGAGCACTGCTCTCCCCCACTGTCCTGGGCTGACTCTGCAGCCTTTACATGGAAAGGTAATGCAGGCTACAGTGCTGTAAACGATCCTAACCCTACATTTTCTGATGGGATGAAAGCTTGTAGGGAATCTGAGAGGGAGACATACCTGGTTGTAATTTTTTTCTGTAGTGTCATGATACTCATTTCTGTAAAATTTCCATTTCATTTGACCCCACTAAACTGATCGGGTAAGGTTTCCAATAATTAAGGTATTAAAAATTTAAAAATAAAAATCGAAATTCCTGTTCTAATTCAGCATGTAGCAAATCATCCCTCTTCTGAAACAAAGGGACCTAGTGCCTGGAAATTCATATTTCATACAACATGCTTGAATAGCACAGCCTTGGCCCCTGGAACTCTGCAGGAGTCCTGCCGGTCTCCATTTTTAATAATGCTCTTCCAGAATTCATTCTGTCTTAAATTCTTCTGCTATTAGTTCAAAACCATAAAAATCATAAACAGCTCAAAGGTAAGTTTAAGGTAAGTTTACCTGCCACCAACTACCCAATTTGATCAACTTACATAGATGAAATAAAGAATTATTCATTAATATTTGCTATTCTTATTTTCAGTGTTCTTAGAAAAAATAATTTCCCCATGGCCTCCAAAAAACTTCAGAAAATAGTATAATTCCATAATTTTTGCAGAAATTCAACTCTCAATTCCTTCTGGACCAATTAATGAGTTTACGCCTGCTACACCTCCTCGTTATTAAGAGTGTGCTTTAGAGAGTTGAAAATACAGCCTGCCTTGCTTGAAATACTCTGATCTCACATCAGTTAAGGGTTTTAGCTTTGATCTTCTGAATACTATAAAAAATGCATCTGAATAAGTGAGGAGTTTTCCACATGCTTTCTCTTCTGGAGATGGAATGAGCCCAGAGTAACTCTTTTCCAGCCATATATTCTGCTGTGCTTGAAGTTCAGCCCTGAAGAGGTGACCACCTCCAGCTACCCAACACATAGACTTCACCAAATGAATCTGACCCCTCAGTCCTGACAATATAACTGATATAAGTGCCTTCTCACCCTCTGATTCTTCTCTGTCAAAATTATTTGGACTAGAAAACACCTACTGGTGAAAGTGTCTGAGCTAGCCATGCCTCCTCAGCAGGCACCCAGATGCAAAGTTCTGCCACTGAGAAGTACAGCTCAGGATTTTAATGTTTCTTTGCTTTGCTCCCCTTCTGGCACTCAAGCCATATCAATCTAGCTTCATCACTTCAAATTTCAGAAGTGAGAAAACATAGCTCTTGCTATGTCTTTAGAAGCTGCAATGAGATGTGATAATGGTGTTTCTACACAACAGCTGCTGATTTTCGCCTGCCTCAGTGAAAATTGTGACAATGAATGAATTAACCTCTGTAGCTGACAGTTCAAAACATGCTCAAAAATGCTAGTATGACACTAGGTGTTCGTTGTGATCCACCATTTCTGGATTGAGAGATTTCAATGTAATTTTTCATGAAAAAACAATTAAGAGACATGAAGAACTTTGATGTGTTAGAATAAGTCTTATGGACTGTTCAGGGTCTTGATATTATGCAAAAATTCTTGACAACCACAATTTTTAAAAATATTTTTTTTATTGATATGGTTGTGCTAATTGCAATGAGATGCTCCAGGTAGCTTATATTTCACTTATATCAATTTTTATGAGTTAACACTGTGTTAGGACCACATTTTGTCATTTTGATGATATTGAAAAGAGAGACAGCTTATAAGGTGAGCAAACTTAGGTTTCAAAGCATTGAAAGGCTTTGTAAAGTTGTCTCTATACTAAAAAGAAGTAGCATTTCAGTCACACTCCACTTATCAGTGTTATCTACTGGCTAATGCATGCAGACTGTTGTCTTTCTTCTGTGCAGAAGACTACTACACATTTTCTAGAGAAGCAGTAGAACTAATGCAGGAGAGTTGGGTTCCAGTTCTGGACTTATACACAGAAATGTAGGTGTGATGACATATGCTGTACATCTCCAGATAGGCAGCACTCAAGGCTGCATACCCTTTTCTGAGCTATTTTAAGGGGGAAGTGTTGGCTTTCAAATGGAAGAATAATAGTCCATATGATATCTACTTTCTGGCTTCAGAGAAAGCATGTGTGCACAGAATCAGAAAATAGAATATGCTCACACCATTATTTTTTCAGGTTATTTTGGTCCATACCAACATGAGTTTTCTAATTTCAGTTTAGATTCTTCTGTTTGGACAAAAATGCTGCATATGTGGGGCAAAAATAATAGCTACATTATACTACTTACCAGACTGAAAAGGTGGAAATGGTGGAATCTGAGTTTAAAGCCACTATAACTTTAATTAAAGTTGGGAACTCTGTTGTTCTGTCTGTCCACATGACTAAATTCACTGTCTTATTGCTTTATGATTTTTGTTATTAAAAGATAAGGGAATTTCCATGTGCATCTTTTGCATTTTAGTATGCTTTCAAATCTGTTGGTAACACTAAAGTGCTCTTAAACATGTAAGTTGTTTCAAAGCTGTGTTAATTTAAATTTTAAAAATATGTACTCATTATTACTCATTTTAAGATTTTCTTGCTACTGCTGGAAGAACTAATTGCTTTTTCCAGTCACATATTGACCAGAAGAGCATCTGCAGTTATAATCACCTAATATTCTTTCTCCAGAATGAATATGTATAGATTTTTTTAAAATAATCATATTCCTGTTACACAGTCAGTCTAACTTCATGGACTCATCTATAACCCTTTTCATTACTTCATTGTTCTGATGGGAACCTGCTGGACCACGCTTAATAATGGCATTTTGCATTGTTGCTGTGCAATGTGTTTTGGTTCAGGCAGGTGAGTAAACGCCTACTGCCACTGACAGGTGCTGCCTAAAAAGAGTGCTGGGACAGTGTAGAGGGACAATAAAAGATTTGGTTTCTTCCAGCACAAGGCCTTTATAAGTATTTTTAAGTATTGGCCCTTGGAAATAGAGTGGTTACAGCTTTTGGTTGATTTGGAGGGGAGTGTAAGAGGATCAAAAGCACCTTAAGATTTTAATTCCTTTTCTTCCTTTCTAATCCTTACCTTCACAACTCACAAGGTACTCCATGGAGAGCCTTGGTTCCGGCCTTCCTTACTGAGCCACTGTTTGTAAGGATAAGGAGCTGAGTTTGACATGCAACTAAAGCAAGAAAGGAACCCTGAGGTGGGGATGCGCAGAGCTGAGAGGCATTTCAGAGCTGAAGGGGAAGATGGATGTTCATATGTGCATAGCTGGTGTCACAGATTCTGGCAACTCATGTCAACTCGCAGGTCACATTTAGATGTTACAATTGCACTGCTTCTCCATGACATACTATAGCTCCTGGAACAGGCCATGACCAATGAATCATAAAATGAAAGCATCCAGAAAGCCACCCACCAATCCTGTTTGGCTCATTGTAAATATTTCACAAAGTTCAATTTCTCAGAAGGTTAGAAAAGAAACAAGCAAGTCCCTGACTTTGCAGGCAGATAAATATTTGAGAGAAGTAAGAACCTACTCAAAAAGTGCTTGAGCTCAACCTTGAGCTGCCAGGATATGGTGTTCGGGGACTGGAATCTGAGGGCACGGGAGGGACCTCTCCAAAACCCCTGTGTAACCAATGGTTTATCTCTGGAACAGAACTCCATTGCTTTACTCCAAAGTGGATTTAATTCCTTTCTTTCCCAAGTTTTTGAATCATAGAATCACAGAATTGCCTAGGTTGGAAGGGATCTTTCAGATCATCTAGTTCAACCATCAAGCTAATGATGGTAAAAACCATCACTAAACCGTATCTCTAACCATTACGTCTATCCATCTTTTAAACACTGTCGGGAATGATGACCCAACCACTTCCTAGGAAGCCTGTTCCAATGGTTAATAACCCTTTCAGTGTAAAAAAAATTCCTAATATCCAATCTGAACCTCTCCTAGTGCAACTTGAGGCTGTTTCCTCTTGTCCTATCACCTGTGACTTCGGGGAAGAAACCAAACCCAACCTCTCTACAATCTCCTTTCATGCACTTGTAGACAGCAATAAGGTCTCCCCTGAGCCTCCTTTTCTCTAGGCTGAATAACCTGAGCTCCCTCAGCTGCTTCTCATGAGACTTGTTCTCAAACCCCCTCACCGGCTTCGTTGCCCTTCTCTGGACAAGCTCCAGTACCTCAATGTCTTTTTTGTCATGAGGAGCACAAAACTGGACACAATATTTAAAGTGGGGTCTCACCAGTGCCGAGTACAGAAGGGACCATCACTTCTCTAGTCCTTCTCATCACGCTGTTCCTGATACAGGCAGAGTACTCTTTGCCTCCTTAACCACCTGGGCACACTTCTGGCTCACATTCAGCCAAGTGTTGACCAACATCCCAGGTCCTCTTCTGCCAGGCAGCTCTCCAGCCACTCTTCCCCAAGCCTGTAGCGCTGCATGGGGTTGTTGTGACCCAAGTACAGCCTTGTTGAACCTCACACCATTGGCCCCAGTCAATCCAGCCTGTCCACATCCCTCTGTACAGCCTTTGTACACTCAAGCACATTGACACTCCCACCTCGTTTAGTGTCATCTGCAAACTTACTGAGGTTGCACTCAATTGCCTTGTCCAGATCATTGAGAAAGATATTAAAGAGGACTGGTCCCAATACCGAGCACTGGGGGACACCACTCATGACTGGCCGCCAACTGGTTTTAGCTCCATTCACCATCACTCTCTGTGATGTCACCGGTCCTCCAGCCAATTTTTTACCCAGTGAAGAGTACTTCTATCCAAGCCAGTTTCTCCAGGGGAATGTTGTGGGAAACTGAATTGAAGGCCTTACTAAAATCCAGGTAAATATCCAGAGCCTTTCTCTCATTCACCAAGCAGGTCACTTTTGACATAGGAGGAGATCAGGTTTCTGAGCAAGATCTGCCTTTCATGAATCCATGCTGACTGGGCCTGATTGCCTGGTTGCCCTTTATGTGCCATATAACAGCATTCAGGGTAATCTGTTCCATGACCCTTCCAAGCACTGAGGTCACATGGGCATCACATTTGCTAGATGCCAGTCAACTGAGACCTCCCTGGTGAGCCAGGACTACTGGTAAACGATGGAAAATGTCTCAGTGAGCACTTCCACCAGCTCCATCACTTCCACCAGCTCCATCAGTACTCTTAAGTGGACCCCATCTGCTACCATACACTTTTGTATGTCCAGGTGTTGGAGCAGGTTCCTTACCACCGCTCTTTGGATTACAGGGCCTTCATTCTGCTCCCCACCTCTATCTAGCTAAGGGGTCTGGGTGGTCAGGGAACAACTGACTCTACTACTAAAGGCTAAGGTAAAGAAGGCATTAAGTATCTCAGCCTTCTCCTCATTCTTTGTCACTATATTACTGCCTTCATCTGTTAAAGGACGGAGATTCTCCTTGGTCCTCTTTTTGTTACTAGTGTATTTATAGAAACCCTTACTATTGCTCTTGATATCCAAAGCTAGGTTAAATTCTAGTTGGGTTTTGGCCTTTCAAATTTGCTCCCTACATAGCCTTACAACATCTTTGTAACCTTACTAAGTGGCTTGTCCATTCGATCAAAGGCCATAAACTCTCCTTTATTCCCTAACTTGTAACCATATCTCTCTGTTCATCCAGGCTTGTCTTTTACCCTGACAGCTCCTTTTTTGGCACCTGGGGACAGTCTACTCCTGCACCTTTAAGACTCCCTTCTTGAAAAACGTCCAGCCTTCCTGGACACCTCTGCTCTTCAGAACTGCCTTGGCAGGGTCCTGAAAAGACCAAAATCTTTTGGTGTCTGCTGAAAAGTCCAAAAAGGAGATCTGCCTTTCTTGTGTTCAATTCTGTGTGCTTGCTTGTTTGATAGAGAAAGGTATTGGCCAGCTGAGAAAAATGAAAAGATGGAATGAAACAAAAGAAAAAGTCCTAAATGTATTTGATTAACAGATGGCTGAGTAGAGTGGGATGGCAAAAGCATGATTGCCTATAAATAGCTGAAGGATTGAGTTAAAAGACAACGTTAGGCTAACAGAAGACATCTTTTATGAAATATCAAGACTTTATCATGAAAGTATCAAGATATGTTATATAAAAGTTCAAAAAGAATGGTCTGTTGGAAGACTCTCTCTGTCCTCTTATCTTCTACCTTCCAGATTTCCAAAATGCCACAATAGGAATAAGTCATCTTTTTCTGTGGATGATGTAATTACATGCTAAAGCAGCATCTGAAAATATTAGTTAATACTCAAAGAAGCTGCTTTTAAATAAATGTGTCTAGATAATGAAGGTGAACAGGATCCAAACTAATATGGTCAAAGTCATGTTCAGTTATCCTGCTCCTGTTGATAATAAGATGTCTCAGAAAAAAAAACAAAACAAAAACCCAACC
>VZTM01016930.1:2110-13138 GCA_013400555.1 Jacana jacana
TGAAAGTAGACCCTGGAAGTCTAGGCACACTCTTCAAAGGTGAATCACTAAGAACACATATCTAAACTTAGTTTAGACAGTATAATGATGTCTGTTAAGTGCTAAAAGTAACTATCTTACTCCATTAATATAAAAGCTATTGTGGTGGTGTGCTCTCCCTGTTTTCCCACTTCTTTCCCCCCGACTCCTGAACAAGCCATAACCATCAGTGGGAGATGTGATGAGTTGCACCTGGACTTTGGGGTATGGCTGGCAACACAACCAAAACACTGTCTAAAGTGGGGACCTAGATATTTTGTTCCCATGAGATTGTGACTACAGGTCAATTATCTTACTCTATACATAGTGAACAGCCCAAAAGCCCTTTGAGCTCTTCTGTATGGCAGTGGATTGTATACAAGGTTCTTTAGTGAGAATGCTCACTTAAGGTTTTACTCCTCAAGGCTGAGAGATTCCTTGCTTCAACAGATTCTGGGTAAGTGACTAATAGCATGTTGAAGTTTGAAATCTTAGGTGAGAAATATAAGGGATTGATTGCACATATATTATCCTTTAGATATGAACCATTGACCAAGTCTGGAACTAGACTTTGATCCAGCTGCATCTAGACTCCTCTCTGAGAAGGAGTTTAGGAAGCAAAAGCATCCTTTCTGAACCTTGTGGCTATTGAATCACTATTGAGGGAGGTTGTCCCTGACAGCTTCTCTGACCCTATCCTCTGTGCAGTAAATAAACAAGTGTACCTTGCCATTGAATCTCGTAAAACACTGTCGCATTCACTACTAATTTTGTTAAATCGCTGTTTCACCTTAAGAAATATTTCCCTACTTTAGGTAATTACTCTGCCCACGACAGTTATCTAGATGGTCAGCTCAGACATAGATAACTAGACCTGATCATAGAATCTTACAATAATTAAGATCTTCAAGTAGTCTCCAGTTTAACTCCTGCTCAAAACTGTATCAGCTCTGGGTCAGATCAGTATGCTTGGAGCTTCTACCATGTGGGTCTTGAAAGCATTCAAGGATGGAGGCTGCACAACTAGCAATGGTTGCAAGCTTCACTAAATTAAGAAAAGAGCAGTGTTCCATCAGTAGACAAAATTAGTAAGTCTGGATACAAATGTTTTAGAAAGAATATTGTCAACATTCCTTGGTTACTCCAATATTCAGACTGCCTGATCTGTTTATGTATTTATTTTTACTTCTGCAATTATGCATTTGCCCTTTATCACAAAGNAAGTACTTCAGCTGGTGGTGAATGTGTAATTTTTTTTCCACTGAAAGACTACATAAAAAGTAAGCATCTGCAGAGACTGATATGTTTGTGGGTTTTTTTTCTTTTTGTACCTACTGCATCTCTGAGACTCCAATATTCAGACTGCCTGATCTGTTTATGTATTTATTTTTACTTCTGCAATTATGCATTTGCCCTTTATCACAAAGAACACAAATAACAATATTGATGCTTTCTCCATGTTTGAAGTCTATTCTGCATGTATCTTCAGGTTTTTATATTTACAAGCAACCCTTAATGTATGTTCATACTGTGCATTTTAATTTATGGAAGAGTCAGAATAAAAAATAGATACTCCAGAATCCATAATTACAGCCTGGATCATTTAAAACATCTGAGTCCATGACTGGAGACAGTTTGTTTCATCCAGAAGGTATGTAGCACAAAAAGACTTAGCCAACAGGAAAACAAAAGTAAAGGAAAGTAAGAGGTTTTAAAGAATGCACTACATATAGTTGTAGTGTTTGTTTACAATGGTTAAAATCGGCTCTTAGCCAAATACCAGTGAGTCAATTAGCCAATCAATTAAGTGACAACAGCACTCTGACTTCTGTAATAACATGATAAAACTAGGAGATTGTGTTAAAAGAGATATATCAATTTTCTATTTATACCTAATCTTCTTTCAAACAGAAAGAAACAAAACCACTAGGCTTATTAATCAAAAATATTTTGTTTCTAAGAGAGCAAATATTGAAAGTAGGAACTGCATATGAACACTGAAAAAAAAAAACAACAAAAAACCCACAACCACCTAAACCCCAAAAGTAATCCAGAATGACATATCCAGCTAATGCTAGCTGGAAATGCCCTTTTAATTCTTAACTAATGCCTTAACTATTTAACCTTATTAAAACTATTGTAACACCTTTTGGCTTCTGAAGACCAAGAACCAAGTTTGTATGTGGAAAAAAATATATTTTAATAATAAAGAATATTATATCAAGTGCCCTCAAGAAATTAAGTCTATTTATCTAGAGTTAGCAAGCCCCAAGAGCACTTTATGAAAAATCTGCTTGCAAATTCTAGCCCTTTTTTTTTGTGCAAATAGTTATTGAGGAATTCGGCATGGTCTAAAATCCTAAGGGGTTCTTGTTTTCTTCAAAAGCCTTGAAAAGCAAAATACACTTGATAACTCAGGGTGCCAGCCTTTCCAAGGCATTAAACATCTGAGGAAAACAGCAAATTGTATGTTTATTAACCTCTGCTCTAAAATCATCAAGGCCAGATACCTTTGACTTAAAAGTAAGACTAGGTTTATTAACCTAATTTATAACCAAAGATTAGTTGCTGTTCTGTGCTGAATCCTCTTGGAAGACAGCATAAATTTACTTTAATTGGAAATATATCAATATTTTGTGAATTATGTGTATATCTAGACAAAGTGTCAGCAGTTCCCACCTACAAACATATACTTAACTGATTTGTTTAAATGGTGCAAAACAATAAAAAACCCTTAGTAAAGGGTGGGATAGTTGGTAGATATAGTTTTCCAAAATTAATTAAATTCATCCCTGTGTTCTAAACTTTAAAAAATGACATTATGTGGCATTAATTGAAGCCATGGATTATGTAGTCTTATATTGATCAGTAAAGTTATTTGAATAGGCACTATGATGGCATCTGAAACTGGTTGTAAATACAAAGGAAGGTGATTACAGAAATACAAACAAAAACCCACAAAAAAACCCCCATGGATACTGAAAGACTGTCTGGTAGAACGATGTCCTCAGTTGTAACAAGTTTTACTGTGGGTAAGAAGGAACACACCATACCGTGGATTCAATAATTACTTTTTTATGTAATTAATATCTTAAAGATCTAATTGATAAACAATAGTCACCATTTGTCCACTTAAATAAACACTAGCACTCTTAGTATAAATTAATATGGAAAAGTCTCATTAATAGCCTTTAAATTGTTATAAAGAGAACTTACTAATATCTACCCCTTCCGCTGATGCTGTTCTCACCCTCGCAATGTCCCTCTAATGTTGATGAAGACATGCTCCAGCAGAGAAGTAAGGGTTAACACAGTGAGGTCTTAGTACCCCAAGGCCTTCGCTTGGAGGAGTATGGTGTTCATAGAGAGGGTCATCACCTCCTCAGTACTGGGGTCTATTTGCGCTTATTCTTTTTGTTTCCTTGACCAGGCTGCTACCTTCTGTCTGCTCCCAGCTGAGTGTGAGCGTGGTCCCACAACTTTCCCAGGCTCAGCCTCACCAGGGGCTCTTGTTTGTTGGGCAGCAGCTCCCTGGGTTTGCCAGACCCTTCCCACAGAGGCTCACACCTCCATGAGCTCCTACTCAGCCAGGGGAAGTAACAAGCACTTGGCCTGAGGCAGGATCTGAAACCAGCTCTGCCCAGCTCCAGCCCAGGTAGGTCCTGAGTTGTGAGCTTGAAGCCTGTAGTTGCCTTTTTATTAATACCAGCAAAAAACCCTCCGTATTTACTCAGCTACAGTGCAGTTAGAAATAAAATCCTCGATCTTATTCATCATGTTTGTTCAGCAGAGTATCTGGTTCAAGCCTATGTACCTGGATCAAGCCACTGCTCTGACCCAGTGGCATATAGTGTTTATTCCACATATAGGACCCCAATAATATTTAACATCAGCTCCAGTCACAGAGCACTTGATTCACCTCACCTTAGGCATTTGACTGAGGATTGAAAGGCAAGAGCTGTTGTTGATGTTTCTTTTTACTTTTTCTTAAACATTTATACAATTCCTATCTGATGTAATTTCTCCTGGTGCTAGATGAGATAAATTTCAGACTGTGAAATATGGGAACTGCTGCACTGGTAGGAAAAGACTCGAGAGTCTTTGACACACAAATGAATGATTTTAGGCTTTCTGTAAAATGAAATTATACATAACATTATTTTAATGAAATTTAGACAGATCATACATACAAAAAAGATATTAAAAAGAAAGGTAGAAATTCAATGTGCTAAGTATTTTGTAATATCAAAATTGTCTTCCTTTTCCTTTTACTACTTATGTTATCAGGCTATCTGGTATACCATGAACAACATATGACTCAACATATTAAGAAAATTATAAAAAAACCCAAACAAACCAGCAACCAACCAAAGAGAAGACCAAAAAGTGCCAAAGAAATCAAGCTATGAGCTTACTTTTTCTGGATTTGGTCTACTTAATTTCACAGCTCTTGCATCTTTAATTTCATTCTGGTCTGAAATGTGTAATTAAAAATAAAGACATTCTTTAGAAATCTTATCTATTCACCAAAACCTCCCTCTACTGCCAATGGAGACAGCTTACATCTGTACAGTTAAATGAAACAGCACCAGGAGGCAAAGTTAGCATTGGACTGCTGATCATCCATACTGCTTAACTGTTTGCATGATCCCTAGCATATTCGAGCCATTCTAATTAATGCTTTCCAAGACATTGCTTGGGCATGATTTAGGTGTTAACATATGCTAGGGATCATTTGCCATAGACGGTAGAAAGAATAATGCACCAGCTGTCTTTCTCTGCCCTACAAGGTCCTCCAACATTAGCCCAGTTGGCCTTGTATCTTCAAATACTCATTACATGATTTCAGTCCCCACACCAGGGCTGGCCACACAAGCTATCAGTTTATTACTGTGAAAGCACCCTCATAATGGACTGTAACATCTCTTCAATTTCTTGACTTACTTTGAACTAAACACCCTCCTTCACACACACAAACATACAGAATTAGAATTATTTGTTTGGCTGTAGAGACACCATAAGGGGCCTGAAGAAGCCTTGGGCCAAATACTGTACAGTGTGAATTTAGTGAGCCTGTGCCAGCTGGCCTCAGGGTCAGACAGTGGTTTCTGCTTGTTTTTATTTAGCGATATGACATAACGCCCCCAAGGGTATCTTGGCCAATCTAAGTTCTGACTCACCATTTGATGATGTCTGTCATTCTGTTTTCACAGCAGATATTCTGTGGCTGTCCACAGACATACATATCTAAGCATATATACACACACAGAGAAACATCTACACATATAAAAATATATATATACATGGAATTAGATCTCACTAATGGGAGTGTTTAGAAGACTGATAAATCAAGCCAGTTTAAAACTTAAAAAAAACCCACAAACAAACAAACAAAAAAACCCAACACATGCTAGACTGACATTCATTTACAATACATTTGGGGATTATACATAGTTTGTACGCACTATTTATTGTCACCACCACATATTAACAGATCATTATCAGTGGCTATTCAAAGCAGTTAGTCCTAAAGTATCAAGCATTGGCTGTTAGTAAGCAATACCATGGATCTGTTGCTCCACAGTTAGCCTGACAGATGTGGTCCTTGATGATATCTGTCACCAGAATTGAAAATTTGTCAGTATTGAGCAGCATTACAGAAACAGATATCTTTATTCTACCCTCTCTAATTTTCATACCTAATCATTTTATAAGATGACTGAATTTCTAGACAATTCCCAGTCTCTGGCACCCATCTCCAGACTGCATGCCTCAGAGATCCTACTTCCCCTGGCGGTTGCCTTATCCTGTCACTCAGCTGCTTGTTTTGTTGAAGGGTGTCTCTCTTCACTTCTTTTCTTCAAGGAAAAGTAGAATTTTCCCTGCTGTCAAGGTTGTGTTTTTTCAATGATCATTAATTGTTTATCAATGAATTTTCATGGGTTTGACATTCTTTCAACTCATGGCCACGTTTTCAAGGCACTTGCAGTCACCCCTTGTTTAAACTGTACATTATAAGACACCCCTGAAAGCTGCTCAAGCATTTGAACAGCCATATTTATTTTTGTCTGCAACTTTCTTGATCCATCATGTACAGCAAGCCTTCAAATATCCATCACTGTTTGTCTTGCCTGCCCTTTCACTTGATGTTTTGTACTACCAAGCAAATCACCTTGGTAAACAGGTAAAACCCTGCATTAACACAATAATTTGAAGCCTTTTGTCTTTCCTTCATCGCACCACTGCTTTCTCATTATTCATCTTAGAATCATAGAATGTGCTGGGTTGGAAGGGACCTTTAGAGATCATCTACTCCAACCCCCTTGTATTAAGCAGGGACATCTTTAACTAGATCAGGTTGCTCAAAGCCTCATGAAGTCTGACTTTAAATGTCTCTACAGATGGGGGCCTCTACTACCTCTCTGGTATCTTCACATACGGCACTGGAGAAAGGGAACAAAAAAAACTGATTAACAAACCTTCCTATATTTTTTGATATCTATTTTTTTTTCAACTTTAAAAGTGGTCAAGTGTGATGGAATGCTATTTGTTTCTTTTCATATCTTTTTTAGAATAGTCTAGTTGAAACAATATAAATGATACAGAGAACTGAATTAATTAACTAGCTCTCAGCTTCACCATTAATCATGCACTTTATTTTCATTCTGATTTTGGTTAATCAGTGACATATGAATCATTTTAATCAAATACTTGATTAAATTCTTCAATAAATACCTTTTCAAACTTCAGCAATAATTGTACTGCAATCTTTGGAGCAGGGAAGGAGCCTATGGTCATTGAAGTAGTGCATACATGGGGAGAATGTTATCTGTTATTTTTTTTTAATATTCTCATACATATTCACCAAATATTTGGGAAAAATCAGAGATAGAATTCATTTTTATCTCACACCCAGCTTACTGTAAAGCTATTTATTGTAGGCTAACATTGTTCACTTTGTGATTTAAAATTATCACGGTAGCCTGAGTTCAATTCAATGAGATGTCTTTGTTTATCATATTTGCCAGTATCATACACATCTGATTACATCAGACAATATAAGATGATTTCCAATAACAACTGTTTCATGTACTGCCCGCATTTTGCAATTAATTGATGGATGCTCATGATTTGATGAACACTGGATTAAGTTCCGTGTCTACATGATCCCGAATTCTTCACATTACAACTTATTAGGTTTTGTTATTAATATATCGAGTGTAAATTGAGCAGATGGTTTGAGGACAGCATTTCACCAGATATGGAAGCTTATAAAAGTAATCCACTTCTGGTTGAACACTGAGATTCATCTAAGGATAGGATAAATCTGAGATTTATATCCATATCTGTGTACATACTTTAATTTATAGTAGGGTTGGAGTTCTGAAGACTCAAAACAATATTAGTAATTTAGAAAAAGTATCTGTTCTAATAATTCTATAAATAACTACAAAGTTATGATCTTTCATTAAGTTCAATGCCATTGTTTGTCTTTCCGGTTTAATTTGTATCAGTTAATTAACTGATTTTTTAATCACCGATCACATGAAAGTCACTGCAGTTCCTTCATATTTAACCAAACTGCAGGAGAGGAGTAGGTGGCCTGATTTTAGATTAATTGGAAACAGTAAGAAATGGACACAGGAAGCTATCTTTCCTTATAAATTGTATCCCTAGAAAATACTTTCTTTTAGACAAGCATTTAGCTTTTTTCCAGTTGCAGAGCTCTTCTATCTCTAGGAATATTGCCAAGCATTTTCATCTTACTACCAGATGACTTCCTCATTTTACTGTGACAGCATACAATACAATTTAAGAATTATTTTTCTCTGTCAAATAGGGTTTTCCAGGAGAAGGTATTGTAGCAATATCATTTTTCACAAGAGCTTGCAATCAAGAGTATGTCTTGTTTTGTCAATATGACTACTATTAATAATAAAAATGTGAGACTTGCCATGTAAAAGAGTGATTTTATAATGAGTTTAAGCTGATTCTTTGCCATTAAATTTACATGCCAGAGGATTAGAGACCAGTGCTTTGTGTTTCTTTTCCATTCACCACCTCAAGTGTTTGCCACTAGGTGCAGATGTGGTGGCAGATTCATATAGTGTAAGTATGTCTTTTGGCTAATCTTTGTAAAAAGATCAAACCTCTTTAAGCAAGTTTTCTGTTTTTATAACTCACTAAAGCACTATAATTTCCCTGTAAGCAAGAGCAATTCACAGTTATCAGGCAGTGCCAATTTAGGGATTGACTAACAAATTATTAGAAAATCATACCTCCACTGTAAATAAACAGATATTACACTTTTACTATCATGATTAAGGTATCTGTGAAACATTAAAATATTTTAAGCAGTTTAAAAATAATATTTTTATTTATCTTATTTTCTTTAATCTTATTTCACTAAATTATAGTTCTCATTTTTCTCACTTTTCAAAATTTAGTTTATAACTTTTCTTCTTTAAACAAGTTCATGAGCAACATTTAAAGGCCCTATTTAAGTGATCTTGGGAGTAATTGACTGTCTTTCCTTTCAAATTGGTAATTAATGAGTTGAACACTGATGAAATTCTGCACAAGGTTTCAACAGAATACTGGAAACCACTAGAAGGAACAAATTTGGATGAAAGTCTTAGAACCAAAGAAGTAATGAAGACCTGTTAAGATACAATAGAATATTCTCTAGGTGTGGTGGGATGGCCTTGGCTGGCTACTGAGTACCCACCCAGTCTCACTCTTCTTCCTCAACAGGATGGATGGGAAGAAATAATGAGATGGGTCACAATAAAGACAGTAAAATCACCACTTACTGTTATGTCAAAACAGACTGAATCTAGAGAAAAAATATTCAGTTTATTGACAGTTAAAATAAATTAGAATAGTGAGAAACAAAGACAAAATTAAAACACTTCCCCATCTCCTTCTTTCCTAGGGTCAGCTCCTCTCCTTTTCTGACTCTTCTACCTCCCCCATCAAGTGCCACAAAGGGTATGGAGAATAGAGGATGTGATTAGTCCATAATCATTCCTCTATGCTGCTCCTTCCTTCTCACAGTTTTCCTGTGCTCGAACATAAGTCCTTCATGAGATGCAGTTAGTTCAAGACACATCCTTCTGTCCTCCTGCTTCATTATGGTGACTTCCACAAGCTACAGTACAGCTATCACCTCCAGTGTAGTGTCCTCCACAGACTTCAGGGGAATCTTTGCTCTGGCATCTGGAGCACCTCCTCACTCTCCTTCTTCTCTGACCTAACTGTGGGCATATATCTCTCACATAAATTTTCCTCATTCATCATTGATTGTGCAGCATTTTGACCTTTTAAAATATGTTATTACAGAGGCACCACTAGCTTGGCTGACAGGCATAGCTGTGTCTTGTGGTGGGTCCTTTGGATCTTTATTTGTCCAGCACAGAGCAACCTCTGACGGCCTCTTACAGAGGCCACCCCTTTAGCACTCCAGCTACCAACACCAGAATCTGAACACCATGTACAGTATGAACAACAAAATTCAGAAATTACTTGCTTTCATTCTCTGTAGAGAATAATTGCAGCAAAGAAATCATCTGTGTGAAAGATTTCTGTAGAAAATGAGAGATACATTGGTGTTTGTAATCTGATGTATATGGTGCCATGCTTCAAGGTCTGTTAGCAATGTCCCAGGGTAACACAGACATTTCCTGGAACAGTTTCTACAAGCTTAAAATTGAGTCCTCTGCCTTCTAGAGTATGCAAATGCTATGAAGAGAAGAAAAACAAACCCTGTTTTGCACAGGAAGAAAAATTCAATGTAACTCCACCAAATTTTATGGGAACATAATTTGCAAGAAACATGTCAATTAGCTCCTTTCACATCATGTTTTAAGGAACATGTTACTTTTGCTTACTTAGATGTGAAATATGTATATATTTGGCAATGATTCTTTGTTTCTTATAGAATTTATGACAACCTCCTATAAATCAGGTTTATACTTGAGAAATTATTTTATCTCCCTTGCTTTATTTCTGTCTCAATGGTATTAAAGACTGCACAGGTGAAACTGTTATGAGGTGTAGTTAGTAGCACTGGACCTAATCCAATGTACTAACTGGATCAATTGCTGTTTTGTACACCTTTGCTCTTTCCTTCCCCTTTAGTAAGCTTCCTGTGCTTCCAGCATATTCCCATTGCTAAATATTATTGTTTTGCACACTTCCAAAAATTAGAATAGCCTACAACTGACAAAAATATAATTTTGCTTCTACAATTAAATTGTGGTAAATATTCTAAAATGGCCTTTTTTTTTCCAACAAATTACTTCATAAAATATTTTATTTTGAGATGAAATCAACCCAACAGAGCCTCAGAAATCAAACGTAAAACTATCAAATAAGTTTACTATCTACAGGAAGGCAAAACCTTCCTGCAGTGTTTTAAATAAAGAAGCGGTACAAAACTTTTTTTCTTTTTTTTTTCCCCAACTAGTTCAACTATTACATAGAAACGTAATTGAGGATGTTTTGTTATATTTGTATGCATGGGTTTTGTCTATCCATGGTGACTGAAAAGTGTCATAGGGCTCAGTAATAATGGTGGTGGTTTTCCTTCTGCATTCTGTGACCATGTCCGTACAGATTCCTGCAGAGAAATTGGCTGTCCCTGCTCATGCTTTGAACTGTCTGGATAAAATCCAGTCTTACAAATCCAGTCTTACATTCATAAAGTGGTATTAGCACGTCTTAGCTCACTAAAAATCAAGACCTCTTTTGTAGACATCAATCTCATGGTCATTATCCCTGCTGCCCTCGGACAAGGAAATTCCTTTGGATAAATTATATCTAATGAAGATAAAGGCCATTGTAACCAGCATTAATGTAGCAAGATGTCTTTGGCAGAGTGATAAGGGGTTCGTGGTCATGGGAACTAGCATGACCAGGAGGCTTTTGTGGGAGAGAAAGATGTGGAAACGAAGAGGAAAGGGTGGGAAGCTGGCAATATTCCAGGAATCTTGGTCCTAGACAAAAAAT